>PVKE010006507.1:0-54070 GCA_004027555.1 Craseonycteris thonglongyai | reverse complement strand
CTGTATTAGTTTCTTATTCACATTATTTGGATTTGTGAAGTTGATATTAAATTCAGAAGACTAGTAGTAATCTCTTTTAATAATGCTTAATGGCCTGATTTGCTGTTCTTCTCGTTACTTCATTTTAACCAAGGTATATGAGTTTCCTTATTATATATGTATATATTTATTTATGTTTGCTTTTAATATTCAGAATATGAGTCTTTTATAGAAACAGAGGTTTAGTAAAATTTTACTTACTGCAGTTATCTGAAAAATTGGAAGATAGTAAGGGGTATGATAAAACATAAATGATATGAAAAAAATAATTTATCCCTGGCAGGAGCTAACTTCTATCCAACCACATCCATTCTTGTCATTCTTCCTTTCTACCTAGACTTTAGTCATACAGTGTTACTTAATCTTCCTTTAGTGAGGTATGATCATGTGTCCACACTCTTACACAAGAGAATTCTTAGAGGGATGGAACTGAAACTGGTGGTAAGTGAATTATTGTATGTGTTTGTCAAAACCCATAGACCTGTACACCAAAAAGATTAAGAATTTTTATGGAAATTAAACAAATTAACCAGGATATCAGAAGATCCTACAATAATTTGCAGATTAGGGCAGATGAAACTACATATTCATGACTGAAGACAGTAGACAAAAAAATGTGCTAAGTTTCTCTGGAAATGAGTGTTGTAAGTTGATATTTTATTTTATTTTATTTATTTATTTATTTTTTATTTTATTTTATTTTTTTATTTTTGACAGAGAGAGAGAGAGAGAGAGATACAGAGACACAGAGAGAACTGAACTGGGAGAGCTCCCAGTTCAGCACATGGTTCCGCATGGGCCGGGGCAGGGATTCGATCCCCGGTCCCCGGCGCTGCAAAGTGAGCACCTAACCCACTGAGCTATCCTGGCTTCCCCTGATATTTTAAAAGAAAGAGAAAAAGAAACCGTATAGGCACACCATATTTTCTTGGGAAATTTTTTTTCTAATAGGAGTATGGGTTTACAATTCTGAAATCATTTCATATGTATTTCTGAATTGAATATATAAGTATATTCCAGCTAACAAGAGCCAGGTCTCTCACTGTCAAAGAAACAACTTACAAATAAGCAAGGGTATAAGAGGCAGAAGTTTATCAAGAAATATTGTTCTAGTAAGAATAGACCGTGGGGAACACCAGGATAGCATAACAGGTTGAGCTCTTGCTTTGCAACCTCAAAGTCTGGGGATTGAATCCTGGCCCTGGCCCATGCAAACCCATATGCTGAACTGTGGTGCAACCGGTAACCACCAAGATGACTTGGTGGTGAAGATTCTCACCTCCCATGCAGGAGGCCCCCAGTTCAGTTCCCATCCTGTGTGGCCACACATCCACCTGTGTGGCCACACATCCACCTGTGTGGAATGAAACTATGTAACAACTAATGATTTACAACTATGGAGACTGCGCTGGGCCCTCTTCCTTCTCTCTCTCTCTCTCTCTCTCTCTCTCTCTCTCTCTCTCTCCCCCCCTCTCTCTTTCACACACACACACACACAAGTTATCTCAAAACAATAAAATAAATCTAATGAAAAAAAAAAGAATGGAATGTGAAAAAGCATGCATTTGTATAAACATATATGCACACATACACTTAGTCTATACCTACACGGATAGTTATATAAGAACACATACAGATAGGTGTGTGTAAATAAATTAGTATCAATCTGTATACTTTCCTAGTTTGTATGCTGAGAGGGCATAGAAGCAATGACAATCCAGGAACAAGGACACACCTAGCGTCCAGCTCTCTGTTTCTAACACAGTTCTCCAACAAGGGGAACGAAGGTGACTTCAAGAGGGCCTGAATAAGCTCATAGAAAATATAAAACGAGCCTGGTGTATCTTGCCGTAACAGAAAGTAAGGGAGTGGAAAAAGAAAAGAAAGAAAACATACAAGCAAAATAAAAGAAAAAAGAAAGCATATGAAAAAGACAGAATCAACATGCAAGGACTGCCAAAAGCCAGACTTAAAATTATAATGAACAGCAAAAAATAATAGTGGTGGTAGAATACATTTCAGAAAGTACAGTAAGTATTCTTGAGCCTATACTGATACATTATGTTTATTTTTAAGTGTGGGTATTTATTCTCAGTGTTTCAACTATATCAAGAGGGAACGTTTTGTGTAATCATATTTTTTTATTCTTGCTATGCGTTGTTTTTTGAGAAAAATGTACACTAAGGGAGAGAACAGCTGCTATAAATAATTAAAGGTGGATTCTTCTGGGCCAAGATAGCAAAATAAAGTTACATATGACATCTATGCTCAATGATTTTAATAGGAAACATTGCCTTCGAGGCAGCTTTTTAAGACACTGTTCAAATCAGCACTGCCCTAAAATCATATGCTCAGAACTTGCACTAGATCTATAAAAAGAGAATTTATAAAGCACACACTGGCTTTCCCTCATTTTATCTACTGCATTAAATGACACCCACTAGTGGTTATCACACCTATCACCTATATACTTACATGAGCACAGTAAAATAAATAAATAAATAAATAAATAAATAAATAAATATATATATATATATATATATCTTCTTTATGGGTTTTCTGCCTACATTGATTCAAATTGAGGGAGAAAATTTGAAAGTCAGTTGCTAAATGAATTACTTCAATTTGCTGGGAAAATTGATTGGTAGTGAGACCCATAACCAGAGAGATTTAACAGACCTATATTACACATATTGAGAACTTTGCACTCTGATTGAAATAAGCAATACAACCAACAAAATTTCTTTCTGATCCATATTGAAAGTGCCCCCAGGAATAATGACATACCTTTCTTTTATACTTTACTATTTTTTTTTCCTAAAGAAATGATATATATAAGAGACCAAAAGATCATTCCTATCTTTATTTTATACTTTTCTCATAAGAAGGGAGAAAAGACTGAACCTATTTTTCTTCATCTCCTAGTAGATTTTTGCTAAGTGTACTGCAGATAAAAGATTTTTTTTTTAAAGATTCTTCCTAGAATATGTACACAAACCTATCTGTATGTGTGTATTGAGCTAAATATGATCATACTTTAAATATGGCTTTTTATGTTCTTTCTGTTTTGCTTTTATTTTAAAACATCATGGAGTTTGTTTTGAATAAGCACATGCATATACATTAATAGAATATAATTTTTAATGTCTAAAACTCAATGAAACTTCACAGATTTTTTTGTATACTTTTCTGATCAACCGCTCCACCCTATGATATAAGTTTGGCCATTCAGTTGCAATACCAAAGGACAAGAATAAAGTTCTAGTGTAGCTAGGTAATATAGACCCACATATTGGGTTTTCAAATCATATCGAAGCAATGAAAAATATGAGAGATAGAAAGTTAAAAAATATAAACAAAAGAGTAAAAAGGGAGGCAGTCAAACCTTTAAAAGATAAAATAGGCAGAGAAATTCCTAAAAGGAGTGAAAACTGAGCAATTATGTGTTGGAGGAAGTAGAAAGAAGTTGCTGGGCCTGTAGATTTAGAAAGAGCCTAAAAAGTTTATTTTTTAAGTTAAAATCATATCCTGAACTGCAACACCTACATCTAATGTTAGAGACAGTAGGAATTCAATGCAGGTACAGCCAATGGAAATTTTATAGGCCCAGAGGAGGAATTAAATAAATAATCATAAAAACGAGTCACATATTCCAGAACAATCTTTCTCTAAAGTCATAAGAATAATCATTTTTATGTTATGAAAAGCCTCCGAAATGCCGGTCTCTATTTTCTGAGCAGAGGTGAAAGCAAATAAATTCACATATAAAATTTTGGCTCATAAGAAAAATTTTACTTAGTCATCTTTGCCCTTATGCTACACAAACTATCTTAAGGTAGGCAAAAATGCCAACTCAAAAACGTCCACACTCTCTTCCCTAGGTTGTATAGACATATTACTTTATGTGGCAATAAGAACATGGCAGATGTGACTATGGGTATGACCGGGAGATGGGAATATATGAATAAATCAACTGGGTCTGATTTAGTCACATGAGCTCTTTACCTTGGGAAGAGGAAGATGTGAGAACAGAAGCAGCATCAGCTACTTGAGTGTTAGAAACTCAGTCAGCCATTTCTGGCTTTGAAGATGGAAGAAGTGGATACAAGCCAAAGAATACGGAGACCACTAGTACTTGAAAAATGAAACAAACAAACAAAAAACAAAAACAGATTTTCCCTCTCAATCTCAATCTTCCTGAAATAAAGTAGCCCAAAGACACTATGACTTCTGTCTGGTGAGACCCATGTCAGACTTCTGACTTACAAAACTGCAAGATAAGTACTAAATTTAAATTATTTTAAGCCACTAAGTTTGTGGAAATTTGCGATATGAGCACTAGAAAACTAAGCAGACTGCAAGAGCTGAATCAGACTGAACTTATATTGGCTCCATTCCTCTACCAATTGTTCACAATTAATCCCAAACACCTTTAAGGATCTGGGAACAAAGTTATGCCACCTGTTGCAGGTGATTAGTCTACTTTTGAGAAACAGCTTTTAGCTAGTAATTTAGCGTTAGTTGATTGGATATGTGGTCAATAACCATCAAGTTACTGTATAACCTTAGCTGCCCATCATAAATTGTGTAATTGGACCAACTACATGATAAAGATGGACATGCAGAACAACCAACATTGTGGCTGGAAATGGTACACGCAAAATCGGGCTAAAGCAAGTCCTGACATGATAACTTATTTGAACAAATTGTGCTAATGCCCATGACACTTATTCCTTCTATATTATATTTTCTTCATTAACCTGAATTAGGGCTTCAAGCAGAGTCCATTGTAAACCAATTATGGTAGAAGAGATAGTTTAAACCTAATTTGTAGATGGTTTTACATGATATTATGACACTGTCGTAAGTGATCAGTTGTAGCACTGCAGTCTTATTCCATGGTGACTCTATAAAGTGGCAGTAAAGACAGCTTGCTTCAGGGAAAGTTGTTTCTTCATTCGACATGAAGATGCAGATTTATAATTCGGCATTGAAAGTGGCTAATTTTATGACAGGATCATGAGGACTTCTAAAGATAAAAGATTGGAAATTTAGTAGGAATATATGTGGTCAAACTGCAAAAGATTTAAAAAGTGCATATATACTCATATAGGTGTCCCAATATACTGGTGAAGATTAGATGAAAGTCAGTAAAAACACCTCACACAAAAGAGTTTAACGAACCAGATGGACCAGAGGATCTATTGTATAGACATCGATACACCTTTTCCCCTAACCACACCATCTTTGTTCAATAGACCCATGGAAAAAGTTACAGAAATGAAAGTGCCTGGGAACATGAATTCTTGTTCACTAAGAAGTACATATCGGTTACAGTCACTGTTAAGTGCCTATTCCTAATCATCCAATACACACTGTTCTTTCATAAGATCAGCCATCCACCTGGAAGCAGATTTATTACATTGGGATTACACTGAAGTAACATTATCAGTTGTTGTTGTTATGGTTTTTTTTCATTTTTGTTTTTTTTATATAAGAAATTATTTAGTAGCAGTAAGAAGATGGATTGAAAGTGAATCAGATTTTTAGAGATACAAACTGTAATAAACTATGGTATTTGGTCATAACCATGCTCCATAATCACTACTTTTAGCCCCTGGCTAATTCACAAAATTGACTTGTGTAATTAAAAAAAAAATTGTATTTTTATGCCAACTGATATAGTGGTTTTTACTTGTTTGGTACTTAACTCGTTGGGTATTTATTTTTGACAGATGAAAGAAATCAATGTCAATCATTTTGCCATAAATATCGTTAACAAATCCCACATTTGGTTTCTCTTCCTTAATCATTTTCTATTCTGCTTTCTGTAGATATTTTAACAATGTACCAAATGGTCAGAAATTAGATAAAGCATCAAATAATATTTATGATTTGGAAGACAATGTAAATTATACAAATCAAAATGAAAAATAGATACATGCAAATGGTAAGGTAGATCAAAAAAGTATAAGTAGTGGAGCATAAAAAATAAAAGCTACTAAATTTTAAAAGTAAATAAAAGAGTAATCTAGCAGGAAGTAGCCATAAAAATCAGTTTTTGGGGTATGATTTAAAGACAAAGAATAGAAAACACTAAAGAAAAATGGAAATAGACTTACATGCAGAACATGATTGTAGAAAGATTAGGGTGGTATATTCTGATCCAAAGACTACCAATGACCGCAATGTGTTATGTAAGAAAACATGGACCACTGTCATTTATAATACATACTCTTAATATATTTCAGAGATGCCCGTTTCATTGAACAACAATCAACAAGATGTGGCATTCATTTGCCCTCTAAATATTCACAGAAAAAAATCAGCAGAATCATCAGTCCTAGAATTATTTGGGTTTGCTGATTTATAAGTAAATTATTTGTGTTTTCTTTTTTGTTATTTTTTTCTATAAATTTAATTCAAGTTAAAGATACAATGATATATGACCTCAGACCTGTTAGAATAGCTATCTATCATCAACCAGACAAATAATAACAAGTGCTGGAGAAGCTGTGGAGAAAAATGAACCCTCGTACAAAGCTGGTGGGAATGTAAGTTGGTACAGCCACTATGAAAAACAAAATGAGAGGGTCATCAAATAATTAAGAATAGAATTACAATAAGACCCAGAAATTCATCTTCTTGGTATCTACCCAAAATATTAGAAAACTTTGTCTGCAAAGATATATGTGCCCAATATTTACTGCAGCATTATTTACAGTGGCCAAGACATGAAAACAACCAAAATATATTCTGACAGATGAATGGATACAGAAGCTGTGGTAAATTTACACACTGGAATATTATTCATCAATAAGAGAAGATGAAATACTACCATTGGTGACAACATGGATAGATCTTGAAATTATCATGATAAGCAAATAAGTCAGACAGAAAAAAACAAGATCTGTATGATTTCACATAAATGTGGGATATAAAACTGAAAGCAACAAGTAAACATGACAAACAAACAAAGGGAGAAAAGAAAAACTCATAGTTCAGTGGTTACCAGAAGGTAACGGGAGAGGAAGATTGTAGAAGCGAAAGGGAGGGTCCAATATATGGTGATGGAAGGAGAACTGACTCTTGGTGGTAAGCACACAATGCAATATACAGATAATGTATTATAGATATATACATTTGAAACATATAATCTCACTAACCAATGACACCTCAATAAATTTAATAAATAAAAATAAAAAGTTACATTATGATCACAACTAATTCAGGTGAAACTAAATATAAAAGACCATAAAGAAGTGTAGACATATATTTAAATGTCTTAATAGTCAAAAATTTTAGTAATGCTTAAACAGTATTGTATATTGCTTATTTAAAGTAAATTTATTTTTTATTTTTTATTTTTTTATTTTTTTGATAGAGAGAGAGAGAGATACAGAGACAGAGAGAGAACTGAACTGGGGGAGCTCCGAGTTCAGCACATGGTTCCGCACGGGCCGGGGCCGGGATTCAATCCTCGGTCCCTGGCACTGCAAAGTGAGTGCTCAACCCACCGAGCCATCCCGGCTTCCCCAAGTATATTGCTTATTTAATAACGAGAAGAATTCACAAAGGCAATCAATAGACCAGGATATTTTAAAACATATGAGAACCTAAAATTTATATATCAAGTAAGCAGTTAAATAAACAAATAAGTAAAAGCATATAAAATTAACTTAATGTCTTATTTTATGGAATCCAAATTTTTAAAACTATACACATCGCAAGTTTGATGATTTCCCTTTTATACAGATGTAGAATAAATTAGTACTTTCTGATTACTTTTTCAATTTCCACAAAATGAAAATAAAAAACAGTATTTTTTTTTTTTTTAAAGAGAGAGAGAAATCAGATATAAAGGCATTATGAATAGTTATGTTCTGGAATAGCCAATGATATGTTATAATAATTTGGATATATTGAATAAGAAAGCAGACTATTAAAACAACATGTCAAAGATTGGATATATGCCTCCAGTATCTCCATTTTTCTATTAAATTGATATAAAATAAATGGTTTATTTAAATAAATAATGATGACTACAGTGCATTTCAAATTGCTTTGTAAAATTTGTGAAAAGATAACCCCCCTATATTTTTCTTTAACCCAAAGATTAAAATTGTCCAACTTTCTAACTTCAAGGGGTTTTTTTGTAAAAAAATTTTAGAGAAGTCTGGAATAGATAGAAAAAAATAGTGTAAAAAGCTATAAAGAGTCAACCAGAAACTTCTGCACAGGAAAAAAAAATCAAAAAATTAATAAGGCAATCTACTAACTGGGAGAAAATATTTGCAAATCATATATCTGATAAGGAGTTAATATCTAAAATGTATTAAGAACTCATACATTTCAATAGCAAAAACAAACAACTCAATTGAAAAAAAATGGGTAGAAAATCTGAAAAGATATTTTTCCAAAGATGAGGTACAGATGACAAACAGGTATATAAAAAGCTACTCATCATAACTAATCAGAAAAGTGCAAATTAAAATCACATTGAGATATTATTTTATATCCGTAAGAAAGACTACTATCAAAATACAAGAAGTAAGTGTTGGAGCCAATGTAGAGAAAAGAAAACCCTTGTGCACAGTTTTTGGTAATGTAAATTGATACAGCCATTATCGATAACAGTATGGCATTTTCCTCAAGAAAATTAAAATATGGAGAAGCCAGAGTGGCTCAGTGGGTTAAATGCTTGCTTTGCAGCCCCAGAGTCCAAGGATTGAATCCCAGCCTCGGCCCATGTGGACCCATATGCTGAACTGGGGTGTGCTTCCCATTAAGGAGGACCCCAGTTTGGTTCTTGCCCCTCAGTTTGGACCCTGGTTCGAGGGTCTTCCCATGCTGAAGGCTCCCAGCCCAGTTCTGGCCCTGCGCGGCCCCTGCCCACCTGTGTGGAAGGAAACCATTTTGAAAACTGATGACGTACAACTATGGAGACTGTTCTGGGTCCTCCCCTTTCTCTCTGCCTCTCTCTGTCTGTGCCTCTTTCTGTCTCTATGAAAAACAATAAATAAATCTTTAAAAAAATTTTTAAGCAATAAATTAAATTTAAAAAATTAAAATACAGTGCTACCATGTGACCCAGCTAATTATTTCATCTAAGAAAACAAAAACACTATCTTGAAAAGATATATGCACCTTTATGTTAATTGTAGCTTTATTCACAATAGCCAAGATATAGAAGTAACCTAAATGTATGTCAAAAATGAATGGATAAAGAAAATATATTTATATACAATGCAATATTATTCAGTCTTAAAAAAGAGTAAAATCTTTCTACTTATGACAACATGAATGACCCTTGTGGACATTATACTAACTGAAATAAATCAGAGTAAGAAAAATATTTTCATATGATCTCACTGATGTGTGAAATCAAAACACCAAAAACAAACCAACAAAGACCTTGATACAGAGGGCAGATGGGTAGTTGTAGAGGTAAAGGATAAAGGATGAGACAAAATAGGTAAAGAGGGTTAAGAGGTACAAAATTTCAGTTATCAAATAAATAAGTCATGGAGATGCACTGTGCAAACTGGTGAGGATGATTCATAATACTCTACCGCATATATGAGTGAATCTTAAGTTTTCACTACAAAAATATTTGTGACCAAAGATAGATCTATCTATATCTATCTCTATATCTATCTCTATATCTATCTCTATATCTATATATCTATCTATCTATCATCTATCTATCATCTATCTATCATCATCTATCAGATTATTAATTTAATAATTAATTTATAAAATAAATTATTAAATGTCTTTATAGTAAAAAAATTAGGGGAAGCCGGGATGGCTCAGTGGGTTAAGCGCTCACTTTGCAGCGCCAGGGACCGAGGATCGAATCCCGGCCCCGGCCCATGCGGAACCATATGCTGAAATGGGAGCTCGCCCAGTTCAGTTCTCTCTCTGTCTCTGTATCTCTCTCTCTCTCTCTCTCTGTCAAAATAAATAAGTAAATAAATAAATATTAAAAAAAAAAATTAAAAAAAAAAAAATTAGTAATGTTTAAGCAGTATTGTATATTGCTTATTTAATAACGGAAATAATTTACAAAGGCAATCAATGAACCCTGATATTTTAAAACATGAGAACCTAAGATTATTAAATTTATTTTATCTATCTATCTATCTATCTATCTATCATATAGATAGATAGATAGATAGATAGATAGATGATAGATAGATAGATATCTTTTAGTATTTTTTAATAGAAAGGTGAGGGCCACTAAAATTTGTCAATTCATGATCATTTGTTCTGAATATTAAAACATGTTAAGCTGTTGTTTCTGAGTAAGGCCAAAACATCTTTTATCTCTTATTTTACTTCCCTCAAAATGCCATAGTTTTAGAATCAAAATATGTTAATATATCTGGAATTTAAATTATCTGTTACTTTTTAAATTAGATACGCCAGCTAAAGGGTTTGTAGAGTACTGTTCTGTTTACCAGATTACACATCATACAACATAAAGTCCTGGATTCAGTCAGGCATAGTACAGGGTAAGGAATTTTATCTGCAAGAATCGAACATACATCTTTAGCAGAGAAGCACCAGATAATCTCTAATAAGATAATCTCTAAAAGATCATTTATTACATCAAATGATCTACATAACATTTAAATATGATCAGTATTATTATTATTTTTTAGCTAGAATGATAAATGTGATAGTTCAAAATATGTTGACATGGGTTAATATAAGCTTTATTTAAACACTATTTCTACCTTAAAGGTATTATAGCTAAACCAATTCACAAATTAAGAGACTAAAGTGCCAAGAGAAATATTTTTCCCATACTTCCCTCCTGTATACACACAACTAACAATACGATGTCACAGAAATGTCATAAACTGAAGAAATAACAGAAATCATGAAGCTATTCTCAGCCTTAAATGAAAATGCAAGGGATGCTATTATTAATGCAAACAATGGTTTTTGAGCTGTGGTTTATATGGAGAGCTATAATTAAGTTTATTAATTTATTATTTCTTCTTTGTTTTCCCACTCTGGTTCTATGGACTCAAGAAAGTAAAATTTTTGTATAACTTGGCTCTTATAATATTTGTGGAACTAGGGATACCTAGATTTTCTTTCCAAAATTTTAAAGATACCTTGAGACTCCTTTCCCTTTGAAATGGAGTTAAAAGTGAAAGACATTTAATGCATTAGAGGAGATTTGTGTTTGCATAAAAAGATTTTTCTTAAGTTGAATAAAGTTTTCCCTGGGTTTAGGGTAGCATGAGTGATACTTGGATCTTAAAGATGGAAACCCTGACTCCTGCATCTTAAGCAGTGGCATTACCATGGGGCATGAACTCAGAATCACCCTACTCTGTCTGGGGAATGCTGAATTCAAATATAAAAGATTTGTATGATCCACACATGACAAAACTGCAGTCACTGGTATTGAATGAACTCAGATAATGATTAGAGAAGTCTGTTGACTTAACATGGCCAGTGGCCAAGTCACTTGGGAAGAACCAGCTTAAGGCTAAATTCATGTGACTGGTATGGAAGGAGTTTAAAGCCAAAATTACTATAGGCTTATTTGTAAGAAATAAAGACAAAATAATTTGTTTCTAATTTTTTAGACTTAGATTCAATTACATATAAAAATGGTGCTTAAGAAAACCAAAACCAAACAAACAACAACAAAAAACCCAACACTTGTCTGTCAGATATTTTGGATAATCCATTGCCTGATTTGCCATGATTCCATGAAACACAGAAATTTAGTAAAATTTATTTTTTAAACTTCAGAATACCTTTCTGAAAATCACTGTCTGAGAGTATGCTTGACAGTAGGGAAGTTACAACATTCAAAAAGTAAGTTTATAGGCAGCAATTATTTTCCTTAGTTAAGTTTTTCTTGATCTTTTGAGATACAAGATGTCAACTTTCAGAAACATATGATTATGTTCAAAATTTGCAAATTATAAGTCATAAATTGTATCTATTTTCTGATGAAATTATAGTGTTGAAAGAATACATAGAATTTGATGATAAAAATTTGTTAAATCTTTTCAAATTCCTAAACCTGTACCTGAAGATATTTCAATTTTGTTTTAAATGATTCTAGCATACTTCTTTTTATTTCTCTCTAAATTTATTTTTATAGAAAAAAAAAGATTTTTGTGGTTATCAATCATTTTACTCTGTTTTTCCACGTTTTAGTTGTTAAGGTGTATAACTGCTCAGGCTGCCTTAACAAAATACCAGAAACTTGGTGGCTTAAATATCACTGATTCATTTTCTCACAATTCTGGATGCTGGGAATCCAAGATCAAAATGCCGTCAGGGTAGGATTCTGGTGAATATTTTTTCCTCAGCCTCTCATTTGATCTTCACATGGCATCTTGGTGTATTTTTCTCATTTTACAAACATAAAATCTCTCAGAAAAGAGCCTCACGTTTATGACTTCATTTAATCTTAGTAGCCTCTTTGAAGGCCCACTCTCCGAATAGTCAGATAGGAGATTAAGGCTTCAACATTTGAATTTTGGGATATTATTCTAAGTTCTAGTGTGCAAAAATATTTTGGGTATATAATGCACAAAGCACCGTGGCCAAGTATTCTACCCCTGTATTTTTCTTATTGGTTTGTGAGCCTTAATGTTTTTTTATGACCTAAGTATTTCAACCAAAACTGGAAATTAAAATGATGATTTATAGTTATTTATTTAAGTAAAACTTACTAAAACCTGACTGCTACTTGGTTATAAATATCAAATAACTGTCCTTTTAAATTAAAGATTATGCTATTGATATTGATAGGTTTTTTATGGGTTTTACTATGAAAATTATATATATACACACACACACACACACACACATACGCTATAAAATTGTGTGTGTGTGTGTGTGTGTGTGTGTGTGTACCAAATCCACTTCCAGAGATTCAGGGCGCTTTGTCCTCAGTTTATCCTTGGTAAAGAAATCTTCAGGGTGCATAAACTGAACTTCAGTGTAGCCAGGAGAAAGATTATTTCAGCAGATATGTATCTCATAGTATTTTGTATGCATGTATTGTGTATACAATGAACATTTATATATGTCAAAAAATAAAAATGAAAATTAAAAAACCTCTAACAATCTGAAAAGCCAAGTTTAAATTTAGAGTTCTGAGGCTCCATGAACTTCTCTACCATAATGTGGTGACAATGAGAATTGGACCCCATAGTTCTTCTCCCCTTTTCTTTCCTTGGAAGTAAGTATATTATGGCCCTTGGCATGGATATGCAGAGAGCCCATACTGTAGCCAAGAGGAGGATCATTTCAGAGGCTATGGATGCCCATTACACCCACAGTATTTTTTTTTTTAAGATTTATTTTTATTGTTTTTGACAGAGAGAAAGATACAGTGACAGAGAAAAGGGAGAGGGCCCAGAACGGTCTCCATAGTTGCACATCATTGGTTTTTCCACATAGTTTCATTCCATAGGTGGGCACGAGGCTGCACAGAGCAAGAACTGGGCTGGAGTCTTCACCCCGGTGAGAACTGAATTGGGGGCACTCCCCAGTTCAGCATATGGGTCTACATGGGCCAGGGCCGGGATTTGATCCTCGGTCCCTGGGTCTACAAAATGAGCGCTTAACCCACTGAGCCATCCCG
This sequence comes from Craseonycteris thonglongyai, assembly GCA_004027555.1. Taxonomy (NCBI): domain Eukaryota; kingdom Metazoa; phylum Chordata; class Mammalia; order Chiroptera; family Craseonycteridae; genus Craseonycteris; species Craseonycteris thonglongyai. The sequence continues at coordinate 40,401 of PVKE010006507.1, read as the reverse complement.
GCTTCCCCACATACACTATTTTTGATGGATTTTTTATTTTTGTCAAGGTAAATGAGTAGAATATATTTTATTTAATAGCACATGAGCTTGATATATTATTTAAAATGTTTAAATATAGTCAATGTGATTTTCTGTTTGCGGTCTTGCTCTGAGTTCTATAAGTATTTGAGACAGGTCTCTAGTGATGATTAATCTTGAAAATGTATGTGGATAATTTATCAAAGTCTGATCATTGCTTGTCAGCTCTTCTCTTTTGTTTTGCTTTGACAATATGGGTAGGCAGAATTGAAAAACTTAACCCCATCCATCCACCCCAGAACTTCCTCTTCCTAAATCCAGAGCCCTTAATGCAATGAAATATCACTCACTGATGATGATGCACTATATGTCCAATTTGACTCCTGAGGGAAAAATGAAGTTTACTAACTAGTGGACTTTAAGATGGAAAGATTATCAGGATGGTCCTAAGTTAATTACGTGAACACCCGAAAAACCGAGTTGAGATTTCCCTGGCTGGTAAGAGAAGGAGGATTCAGAGATCTGAAGCATGAGAATAATGCACCTCTAGCTTGCAGATGGAAAGGGATAAGTGTAAGAACTGAAAAGCCTCTAGGAGCTGAGAGAAGCCTGCAGGTAATCGCCAGCAAGTGAACGGGCCTGTGTCTTACAGCAGAACAGAACGGAATTCTGCCAACAGCTTAAGTGAAGCAGGAGTGAATTCTCCTTAAAATCTTCAGATAAGAGCTCCGTCCAGCTGACACCTTGATGTCAGCTTTGTGAGACCAAGTAGTGATCTCAGTCAAAACCTCTGTAAAATGCTGATCATCTAGAACCAGGAAATAATAAATGAGTGCTGTTTTAGAGTGCAAAATTGGTGATAATTTGTAACACACCAGTAGAAAACGAACACAAATATTACTGGATAGTCTCAGCTATCATTTGCTTTTCAGTTTCTGAGTGTCATTCCAGTGAGTATTATTTAACCCAATGGTAATAAACTATGCTACTTAATTCACATTTTCAATGGTTCAGCAATCATGGTTTTCATTTTATGCTAACTTCTTGTTCCATTTATTATGGATACTTATTTTTTTCTTTCTAATTGTGGTTAACAAAAAAACTAAAATAAAATAAAAATTTTCATCTTCGCTGAATTTAACTAAACATTTCAATAGAGTTTCAATAGTATATCTACATTGTTCTGTGACTAATCTACAGAACATTTTGTCTTGCAAAACTGAAACCCTATTCTCAATAAACAAGAACATCCCATGTCCCCCTCCCCACAGCACTTGTTAACCACCATGCTATTTTTTATTCTACGAATTTGACTATTCTAGATACCCTCTGCGAGGAGAATCATCCAGTGTTTGCTCTTCTGTACCTAGTTGATTTAAGTCAGAATACTGTCCTGAAGGTTATTCATATTGTAGCATATGTCAGAATTTCTTTCCTTTTTAAGGCTGAATAATACTCTATTGTATGAATAAACCACATTTTATTTATCTAGTCATCCATTTCAGGACACCTGTGTTACTGCCATTTTTTAGCTTTAGTGAATAGCTCTTCTATGAGCGTAGATACCTACATATCATTTTAAGATTTTGCTTTTAATTCTTCTGGATAAATGTCAAAAAGTAAAATTTCTGAACCAATTAGTAATTTTATTTTTAATTTTCTGTAGATACTGTCATACGATGATCAATGGCAGCTGCACCATTTTATACTCCCACTATTTGTACACAAGGGTTCCAACCAAGTTCTTGATATCCTTACAAATATTAGTTATTTTCTTCCATTTTAAAAATTTTATAAGCCTCCTAGTGGGTATAAATTGATAGCTTGTGTGGTTTTGGTGTGCATATCCCTGATGATTAGTGATGTTGAACACCTTTTATGTGCTCATCGGCCCTTGGGCTATGATCCACAGAGAAATGTTTAAGACTTAGGCCCATATTTAAATTAATTGATTATTCTTGTTGTTTATGGCTCTTTTTTTTTTCTTTTTTTAAAAATATATATTTTATTTATTTATTTATTTTGACAGAGGAGAGAGAGAGAGATACAGAGACAGAGAACTGAACTAGGGGAGCTCCCAGTTCAGCATGTGGTTCCGCACGAGCCGGGGCCGGGATTTGATCCTCGGTCCCCGGCGCTGCAAAGTGAGCACCTAACCCACTGAGCCATCCCGGCTTCCCCTATGGCTCTTTTTTTTTAAGACCTTTCTGTTGGCTGCATAAAATTCTCTCCTACTGCATACATACTCTAAGCAAATAGCTTCATATGTTTTGTCTCTACCTAGAAACCTTTCTGTAGTCTTATATTAGTGCTTGTTCTTTTACTCTATCCTTAAGAAAAGAAAAAAAAAAATAAAAAAATTCCGCGTTTTTAAATGAGTGTTCTCTTTCTTAACACTCTTAATTCCATTTTGCCTCTATTTCTTGCTACTTTCCTTTTGTTAAGCCCAGGTCTTCCAAAGGCATTAGTTATAATGTGCATGGTGATATCTTTACAGACTTATTTTTCAAGCTCTAGGATTCAGCAACCTAATGATATTCCTGAGCTAGACTAACTTAAAATCCTACTTTTACTCCTTACTATGAACATTATCTTGGTCAATTTATCATTCTCATAAATAGGAACTATGAGACTGTATCTATCTCATAGACTTGCCATGAGGATTACATGACTTAGTAGTTATACAATTATTAGAACATACCACATTTGAGTAGAGGAAGCATCATATATATGTTTTTTTCTTTTTTTCAAGTAAATAATATTTAGCTATAGGACATCTTCTAAATGTTTATGTTTCATCAAGTCAATTCAAATTGATTTTATTTGTTCACAAAGTATATTATTTTAAAGTCTGATTTCAACTATTTTTATATCTTTTTATTCAAACCAAACCCTGTAAGTTTTTTTTATAATGGCTTGACATTGTTTAATAAAATATTAAATTAATTTCTATTTGTGCATTTTAATAGGGATTTTTCATGTCCAAAATTCTGCTAAAACTATATACAGCCAAATTTTTTAATTTTTCTGTTATTTTTTACTTCAAAATCTGTCATAGTTTCTACCTTTAGATGAACAAATTTGCCCAAATGGAAGCCTGATTACAATTGATTTAATTACTAAAATAAAATATCTCATAGATTTTCTGTTATTATACCTGTGCTTAGCCAATAAATTTTAAGAATGCTAAATAGTAAGAAAAATAAATCAAAGCCATCTGTAGTCTAACCAGATAGATTTAATAGTCATAAATATTTTAATGTCTCTCTGATGTATTTATTTATTTATTTTTGACATGTGGGTATTTTGGTGGAGGTAGTGATGTACACCCAATATTCTACATGCTGTCTTATGTTTTATGGCCTCTTCCATCAATGGGAGATCATGTAACCTGTCCTATTCAATAGTATATAATTTAGGGAGGAGGACATGAAAAGATGATACTCAAAACATACAAAATTTCAATTCCACAAGATGAGTAAGTTCTGAAGATTGAATATATAGTGATGTGACTATAGTCAAGAACATTGTATTGCATACTTAAAATTTGCTAGGTGGTTTGATCTTAAGTGTTATTGTTACACATAAAAACACAATAATAAAGTAACTATGTGAATTTATGGATATGTTACTTGGCTTGATTATAGATATTGTTTCACATGGATATGTACATCAAAACATCTGTACTTATACACTCATTTTATTTGCCAATTATACCACAGTATAGCTGGGGTGGGGGGAAGTACCATGTATCACTACTGAGATGAGAAATCAAAAAGATCATTAGAGTTTATCTGATGTATTTCTGTCTTATTCTATGTGAATCCTTCATGTTCCATAGCATTAAAATGCAAAATTATCTTATTTTAAAGATTTATTTTACTGTTTTTAACAGAGAGAGAGACAGAGACAGGAAGAGACAGGAAGAAGTAGGGCCCAGAGCAGTCTCCATAGTTGTACGTCATTAGTTTTTGACATAGTTTCATTGCATACAGGTGAATGGGGGGCCATGCAGAGCAGGAATCAGGAGAAGGCCCCCTGCATGGGAGGTGCACTCCCTTAAGCTGCGGGCCAACTGGGGGCCTCCTGCATGGGAAGCGCACCTAAGTTCAGCATATGGTTCCACACGTACTGGGGTTAGGACTTGATCCTTGGATCCTGGGGCTGCATCCTGGGGCTGCAAAGCTAGAAGTGAATTTCCCCCCCTACTTCATGTTCAATGTGCAAAGAGCTAAAAGTAATTATTTTTTCTATGATTCTTGGGATAATGTGTTCGTATATATATTGTTATGGCATCAGGTTTGCTATAATAATTTTATTTTAAATTATGATGTCATAAAATATTCCTTAAAATTATGCTTTCATAATTTCTACTGCCAATACCACAAGTTGAATTAAAGTGTTCATATAATTTAAAGATAAATACGATTGTATGTTTCATCAAGTCATTCTTCTATGAATTAAACTATTTCCAGATAAAGTTAAAAGGTACAAAAAATATGTAATGTGTATCCAATGGTCTTTTGTATAATATGAAGAGTTATGGTTCAAGACATACATAATTCTTGCTCTTACATATGGATATGGGGCTTTATGTTCCTCTTATAAGCTTACGCTCCTCATAAGTAAAATAGGCTTTCAACTTCCTGGACATATAGTGGTAAATTTTGTAGTACTTATACATTTAAAAAATACACAATATTTTACTTTTTATTTAAAAAATTAACTGAGTAACTGATGTCCAGCAAGTACCAAAAATTAAAAAGTCATACAATTTGCTTTAAAACGACATTTTAATGGGCTCTGGAAATCTCAAATTGTAGAAACCCACAATTAAAAAGTAGATGATAGATGTCTCCACATGCTCTTAGAAATTCGAACTATGGTACATTTCTTGAGGTGTGGTATTATAACTTTCCAAGTCTTTTTTCTCTCTTTCACACAGTTCAAAACAGGAGTATCAAGTTTGTAAGCTAGATATAATTACTTTATACAAATTAACAAAACAATTAAATTGTTTCTATAATGCACAATGGAGTTTGTGTGTGTGTGTGCGTGTGCGTGTGTGTGTGTGTGTGTGTGTGTGTGAGCGTGCGCACATGCACACTCTCCCATTCTCATATATGTTTTTGGCAGAAATGGTGATAAGAGAATAATTGTCCTTTCATAAAAATCTCTGGAACATTTTAAGCCATAGTTAACAGTTATATTTATAGCAATGAATTTGGTATTTTTTATCCATCTATTGAGATTAAAAAAAAAACAATTGAACATTTTCTCTATTTTTGTCACTTTACAAAAACCTGGCTATAGATTATATATGGACTAGTCATTATAGTGCTACTTTAATTATTATTCTATTTTTCTTCAATAAAATATCCACTTTTTCAAAAACAAAAAGACCCATTGTCACACAGTAGCTTGGGTAATATTTCAGTACATGTCCTAGTTCTCAATTCAGCCACTGATTAGTAATGTAATCACCCTTATCAATATCATTATCAACATCACTTACTGATTAAATAATTTGTGGAACACAGGTCATAAGTTATGTAAAGCACTGTTACAACTTAAAAGCACATACAGCCTAATAAGAGAACCAGGAAAAATAAACAGAAAAAATTAGATGACAGCACATTAGTTAGTAAATATTCTTATAATATATAATAAAATTATAAACATTCTATACAAATGTATTTATAATTGTATTTAATTGTGTTTTGTTTTTCACAAATAACTTAAAATACCTATATTTTTAAAAATTAGAAATAACTATTATTGTTATATTTGGATGTCAGAATAGCTCAGCACTTGAGCGCTTGCTTCAAATTAGCAAGGTCCAGGGTTCAATTCCTGGCCCTGGCCCTGGCCTGTGCAAACCCATATGCTGAACTGCAGTGCAACTGGTAGCCATCGAGATGACTCAGTGACTAAGGTTCTTGCTTCTCAGGAGGGAATCCCCAGCTTCAGTTTCCACCCCGTGATGCCCCACACCCACCTGTGTAGAATGAAACCATGTCACAACTAATGACGTACAACTATGGAGACTGCTCTGGGCCCCTCCCCTTCTTCTCTCTCACTCTCTCTTACCTTCCCTCAAAATAATAAATAAGTTTGAATGTTAAAATGTACTACTATGCATAATGCAGAATAATGTAAATATTAAAATATCAGCACACAATTACTGTCTTAGGTCCAGAATGAGTAAACAATTGCTTTGTTACCAAAAAGTAACTTTTACGTTATGTCTTCAGTAATTCCAAAACTATCAGAAAAATATGAAATCTGATTACATTATACTTCAAACTACTACTCTGGATGCTACACTCCATTTTCCTTATGAAGACATTTTTAATAGTTATATAGTCAAAATTTGTATAATGAGAACATTTTTATGTACTTGACAATTCTTTAGGGCTGTCAGAATATATTGTATCTGTATTGCTATTATATTAACTCACTGTAACTGCACAGGCACAATAGCTGTGATTGGCTGTACCGTATAGGTAGGTAAAAGAGTTGGTTGCCTGAGGCAGCAAAATATTAGAGGAATAGAATGTTTTGTGACTATTTATTATGCGAGTGATTACTTGCTAGAAGGAGGAGACATTTTTCTTATTGCCTAGGGCAGTAAAAATCCTCAAGTTGACATTAGACTTGTTTCTTTACTGAGAGACACAAGGCATATAATACATAAATGAACATCTCAATTTGACATTAGCTGTTAGTCTGTATGTTAACTTTGGGTCTTCCTGGGTGTGATAAATGGCCCCTGAGTAATTTAATTTTGAGTTTAACCAGGTATTACATGATTAAGTAATGCTACTATGAGAAGTCTTCTTCTAATATATGAGACTTCTATGATGTGTTACAGCTCACATTATTTAATAATTTGACTCAAAATTATGTCATTTCTAAAACTTTCTTCTTATATACTTTAAACCTGTCTAGTTATATGAACTTGAATTTTGTCCATAAAGGCACTATAAAGAAAATATGTTAGAGAATAATTTTATACATCTCCTATGAAAAAATTATCTTCATATTTATAATTTCTATCAATAGTGCCCAGACTTGCTTTTTACATTGAAACATGCTGACTCATGAGTGAAAAAATCATGGAAATAAAGGCCTATTTTAAAAGGTAGAAATAACTGCAAGTGCAGGCATTTTGATTACTACCTGGGAGCTAAAAGACCACTTTTATACAAAAACAAAATGATTGGACAAGAAATGTTCCCTGACAATAAATAGTTTACAGTAAGAAAGTGATGACTTTTTCTGCAATGTAAAATGCAAAAAAAAACCGAGTCCAGGCCATGACTCTCTTAATGTAGGAAAGATTTAAAACTTTAGAGAAGGGGTGTAATTTAAGTGCTTATATCAATTACGGTAGGTAAAAGTATGGAGAAAAAATATATTTTAAAAGTGTTACTTGAAAAGATCAGTTTTATTCCTTATTTTATTATGTAAGAATATAATTATATTAAGTGTCAATATTATTGACTAAACAACAAACTTAGATTTTATATTGAAAAATACTTGGCACTCTCCAAAGGGGAAAAATAATGTGCTTATGCAATAGATTTAACAAAAGGCATTATATATGTTATATTAAGATATTATATATGAGGGATGACTAAAAAATACCAGTCATTGTCAGCATAATGAGAATAGCTACATGGTTAAACATTTTCTGAGCAGTTCTTGTGTGTGTCCCAAATTATCTTAGCACCATACCTGCAATATTTCTACTTCTCCAACAGGAGATATAATTCATAAAAAATATATAAGTTATTTCTCAAATATGCATTAAGAAAATATAAACTGATAAGAAACTGACACTATTTCATACAAGTAGGAGAATAAAATTGAAGAAAACAACCAGTTATATCTCTACTATGACAGATGCAGGCCTGACAGTTGATTCTATTTTTGATGAGTACCATGATGATATTGATAGACAATCAATTCTGTCACTCATCATGGAAGTGATTGCTGATGGATTTTATTGTCTTGGACTCAGGGACACCTTCTTGTAAAAAACCTATCTCCAGATTGAAATTCTTGACGTGCAATCAAAGTTGTAGGAGCACAGAACACTACTAAAAGAACTGTCACTGAAGAACAATTGCTATAGAACAATCCATAGGATCAGGTCAAGGATTTGTGAAATGTTTACACAAGATTAAATGTCAGATTTCTAAAAGTATTTATGTCTAGCTGAAAAACTTTATTTCCAGTAAAAGTGCCAGGTATGTTTGCCTTAATATAAAAAGCAAAATCCTGAATTTAGTTTATCAATATTTTTTATTTAAGTAAAACACTACCATGAATAAATGCAAAATTTTACAATGGGTTGATATATAAATTATTAGTTATTTAATGAATATGTTATGTATATGAAGAAAAAATAAATATGGCATAGTCTGACATAAGTAAGCATGACATTCAAGTTAGCTAATAATTTCATTAGAAAAATGACATAAATATAAATATAAAGTACATACACACAAATTCCTAAAACTCTGCCAATGGTTTGCAAAATACTACTGGATAATTGGGATATGGATATGCATAAAGCATATTCCCTGTTATTCAAAACAGATGTTATAGATTATAGATATTTGATACAATACCTTCAACACATTACTATAAGTACTTGATAACTAACGAGATTTACATACACTGTGGCAATAGATAGAGGCCTGAGAGATCATTCTTAAGCTAGAGAATTCTGGTTAATAACTAAAAAAAAAATTCTGATTCAGTACATATGTTATAAAAAAATAAATCATCATTTTAAAAAACATCACAGGTTAATCTGACACAATTGTTTTCTGTAATGAATTTGATGAATTGAAAAGGGCAAAGTTTTTCACAAGACTGTACTCACCAGCCACAAGGTCAGTAGTCCCTAAGCCCACCCCTATTTCTGACCAGCTTGGTATAAATTTGGGGGTCCCCAAGAATTCCCTCAAGTTCTTTATTATAACATCAGGAAACTAAATTTTGAGAAACAGACTCTCATTTTATGGATAACATACACAAAATAATTCATACCCTCCCTTACAAAGGACTTAATATAGGCAGTATGATATGGTTCTTAATATACAAGTAAGAATTCAATAGTTGTAGTTACAGCTCTTTTCATGAATTGAAAGTAATTTGGACTAAGATTAAGTGTTTCTATGTGGAGCAGAGAATAGAAGACAGTGCAGGAAAAATGATAAAATAAACCATTATGTTGGTCTTTATACATGTATACTTTTATAAGACATAACAAAAATGTAGAATTATAGAAATAGGCTTACATAAGGCATCTGGTTTAACTCATTTATTATGTTGCTTTGAAAACCACTGTAGGCCTTTGAGCTTTTATTCTTTTGAAAATGCAAATTAATAGTGTTTTCATTTTGAATTTTTCTTCTTTTTGATTAGTGATGTTTTTATGTGTGTGTTTTGTTTGTTTGTTTATACCGGTATGTTCCACAAAGGCTTTTGTGTTCCAACAACATCCTATAATTCAACAGGAGGTATTTTACTGTCTACAAATTTTGAAAAAAAATTGTTATCTCCCAAACTTCCAGAAAATAGATACTCTGAGATTAGGCAATAAACAACATTAACAAATTTGAGGGAGACAAAAAGGTGATAAATAGTTTAAAACATCAATCTATTTGCAAGGTCAAAAGTGAATCAAATAATGCAAAAAAATGGAACAAAAAAATTATATGTATATACTAACATAACTGGGATAGGAGGTTGGAAAGGGGACAAAAAGGTGGTATAGGAGCATAGAATGAAATAAATTAGCAAAAATTTTCATTGATATGACTTACTGCTTATAGACAGAAAAAGATGAGAAGATTCTGTATAATCCTAAGGCTTAAAGTTGCTTTGCCTGAAATACAGGAGAAACATATTTTGGAAAGATACCGGTTTACTTTTGAAATCATCTTAGAAAATCAGATGTAGGATATCCTAGTACAGAGAACAGATAAAGCAGTAAACATGATGACAGTGAGTGGAGACACTAGAGTGAGGTTGATTTAATATTGAATTCTGGTTATTTTCACTTAGTGGCAATGTGACAAAAGGTAAGTTTGCACTACTCCATAGCCTCAAATTCCTCATCTATAACAGGAAAATTATTTTACAGAAGGTGTTAAAAAAAATGTACACATTATAAAAAAAGAAAAAAAAATTGTATTACAATTGGATCAATATGTACTGATAACAAAAGATGAATACAAGTCACGTTTGACATCTGTGATTGCAAGAGGAGCTCAACGTGATTCCCATCAGTGTCTAGACACTTCTGATGATGGTGAACTACTGCTTGAGGAATGTTGACCAAAGTGTCCACTTGTGTTGCTGCACGTGCCGTTTCTATCGATCGTGCATCTCAAACTGATCACAAATACATGCAATTGTTAGGCATGATAAAGGTTCTGTTGCACACTCACACCTCCATTGTAATGGAAATTCTTCAACGTTCTCGAATTTCCAATACCACTTCAAAATGGTTTTGTGCTTCTTGAATAACAACCTTGCTTCTGCCATTTTTTGTGACTGTCCTGACTTGCATGGTGATGCTACGATTTATTTGATTAACACCATCTTTGAGTGAATGTCATACTACACATTACTGCCATAATTCAATTTCTAACAGTAATACATAGACAACATCACTTATAATGTGTATATATTTTGGTTGTAGTTGTAGTTGTATTTGTTATAGTTGTAGTAGCAGTTGTAGTTACAATTGTTATAGTTATAGTTGTTGTTATAGTTATAGTTTTATAGTTATTATAGTTTTATAGTTTTGTAGCTTTACAGTTATAGTTACTATAGTTATAGTTAGTTTTAGTTTTGTTATAATTATAGGTTATAGTTATAGTTAATAGTTATAGTTAGCTATAGCTGTAGAGTTGTGGTTGCAGTTACAGATAGCTATCGTTACAGTTGTTATAGTTTTTGTAGTTACAGTTTTATAGTTATAGTTATACTTATAATTGTTATAGTTATAATAGTTATAATTATAGTTATAATTATAGTTATAAGTTATAGTTATAACTACAGGTATTGTAAGAAAAAATGAAATTACATATAATAAATATTTAGTACAGTACATTTGTACTCCAAAATGTTATCTGTTATAGTTCAAAAAGTAAAATCTTTAGAAGTCATATGTAATAAACACTGTAAAGTATTTCATAAGTTCAAGGTATTATAATGGATCTTGGTTTGAAATTCATAACAAGATTTATTGAAGGAAAATGGCTGCAAAAAATAAAAACACATTAAAGATCAGCCTATATAGTATGTTAAAGTATGAATAGATGATATTAGAAAGTGATTTATAATGGGGCTGAAGAGATGACATAGTGATTTCATCTGCACGAAATTGAAGAGTTCCACTGCATCTGGTATGATTTACTTGTATTTCTTATACAACTAGAAAACCACTATTTTTGAAATTCCTAGTGTAAGAATTGATTTAAGGACGAAATATCAACAGATGTTCAAAGGCTAGGTCAAAGCCTGTTGAGGAACAAGGTATTCAGATGGTAAGACAGTATTACTAATTAGATTATTTACTATTCACGAAGTGAAAAAAACATACTTTTATGCTGGAAAATAGTTGATTACAATTTAACCATGCTTGGAATTAGCAGTGGTGGAACATCCTGACATTATGAGTGTCCTGATTTATATGAAGCTTGCATAATCTATAAAGTATCCAGGGGAAGCCGTGGTGGCTCAGTGGGCTAAGCGCTCACTTTTTGGCGCCGGGGACCAGGGATCAAATCCAGGCCCCGGCCCATGCAGAACCATGTGCTGAGCTGGGAGCTCCCCCAGTTAAGTTCTCTCTCTGTCTCTGTCTCTGTATCTCTCTCTCTCTGTCAAAAATAAATACATAAATAAAAATATATTTAAAGTATACATGTCAAAACTAATTATAAGGATAAAAGGATAGAATTAGGTAAAATTTCAGAAAGTGGAATATTCTACAAGACAATTCGCATAGATTCTCAAAATGTTAGTATAATAAACTATGTAAGGAATGGAAATGTTCTAGATTAAAAGCAATTATGAAGCTGTTGCCAAAATACACAACTTATGAACCTTGACTAAATTATGAATTAGAGAAAATAAACACTCCAAGAACCTTGAGGATGGGGTGTTAGTTGCTCAAATATATAAAGATATATATAATGAATATTAGACAGTATTATATAATTATATTAAATTTTCTTAGGTGTGGGAGTAACAGGTCAGGTATATATTATTTTCTCAGTGGGTTCATGCTAAAATATCTAGTGGTAGAGTATCATGATTTCTGTAACTCACTTTCAACTAATTAAAAAAACAAAAAGAGAAGAAAAACAAACATTGAAAAACATTAACAATGGTTAAAGCTATTACTGTTCATTCTACTACTTTTTAAATTCAGTTACCTGTATTTGGGGGGAAAAATAGGAAAATAATATTCACAATTCTTAAAATTAATATAAAATATTTAATTGTTTATTATTAAGGCATGTGACAATTTCAAAAAGACTACTTAATCTAAAAGTATAGATTCAGGAGGAGAAGTCTAGACTAGTCATCAGAAAAGCATGATATTGAAAATCATTGGATGAATAAGCTCACTTCAGAAAGAAAGAACAGGACCAAATTCTGAGTCATTCTTACACTTCTGGCACTTAAAATTAAAAGAAAATGTGAGGATTCACAAAAACAAATGAGCAAACAAATAAATAAAACAGGAAAAAAAATACACTGAAGGAAAAGCTGTCAGTGAGAGATGTAGGGGCACTCAGGCCAAGAGAAGAAAATAAAAACAATACTGGGGATGCTGGGATCGCTCAGTGGGTTGAGCGCTCAGTTATAGCCCTGAGGTTCAAGGACAAATCCTGGTGCTGGCACGTGTGGACCCACATGCTAAACTGGGGTGTGACCCCACTTTGGTTCTCAATGGGGTAAGCCTCCTGTGTGGTTTGTCCGTGGCTCTCAGGGATGTTTCTCCCATGTAGGAGGCCCTGGCCCAGTTCCTGCCCTGCTCAGCCCTGCTCCCAACTATGTTTTGAAACTATGTAGAAAACTAATGATGTGCAACTATGGAGACTGTTCTGGGATATTTCTCTTATTTCTGTCTCTCTCTCTGTCTCTGTCTCTCTCAAAAAAAAACAATAAAATAAATTTAAAAAATAATATTAAATGAGATTGAGAGGATAAGTAAGGCAAAGATATAAAAAGAAAAATAATTTTAGAAGTTTGAAGAGTATTCTATTAGGATCTTTATTAAATGTACAAATTATAATTATCAGCCAAATTATGAGAACATTCTAATTTACTAAGTTTAGTCTGAGAGCTTAGGAACTAAGCTTTCAAAAAAACTGCAAGCAATTCCTATAGTCAGGGAAATTTGTAAGATATTTTTCCAAGATGGTGGTTTTTAAAAGTATATTCCTAGGGGTAGCCAGGATGGCTCAGTAGATTAAGCACTCACTTTGCAGCCTCAGGGACCAATGATCGAATCCTGGCCCCAGTCCGGTCCGTGTGGACCCATATGCTGAACTGGGGAGTGCCCCCAGCTCAGTTCTCACCAGGGTGAGACCCCGGCCCAGTTCCTGCCCTGTGCAGCCCCATGCCAACTATATGGAAAAACCAATGATGTGCAACTATGGAGACTGTTCTGGGCCCTCCCCCTTCTCTCTGTCTCTGTCTCTGTATCTCTCTCTCGTGCTCTCTCTCTCTGTTAAAAAACAATAAAAATAAATGTTTAAAGTATATTCCTAGGACTGAAAACCACAGTATGAAGGGAGCAATGTTAGAAATCAACATTCTTTATCCCCTTCCACACATTCACAACCATCTGCACCTTTATAAGCCTTGTAAGTGATACTAATGGATGCTAAACTTAGAAGAACCATTAGTCTAAGAATTCCCCAGGAGAAAAACTAAAAGGAGTAGGATTTAAATTAAAGCTTACAGATAGATAAAAAATTCTTTTTAGTTTAATTTTATTGAATTTATTGGGGTGAACTTGGTTAGTAAAACTACATAGTTTCCAGGTGTACAACTCTACAGCACACTATGTATTGCATTGTGTGCTCACCCTGCAGAATCAGCTTTTTTCCCTCCATCATTATATATTTAAGTCCCCTCCTCCCCTACACCCTTCTCCTCTTACCCTCAGGTAACCACTAAACTATTGACTGTGTCTATGAGTTTTACTTCATTGTTACTTTCAGTTTTATGTTCCACATATAAGCAAAGTTGTATGGTTCTTGATTTTTTCGGTCTGACTTATTTAACTGAACATGATGAGGTCATCCATGCTTTCGCAAATGGTAGTATTTAATCTTTTCTTATAGTGAAGTAATATTCCATTGTTAAAATGTACCACAGTTTCTTTTTCCAGTCATCTATCAAAGGATACTTTGATTGTTTCCTTGACTTGGACACTGTGAGCAGGGCTGCAATGAACATTAGGGTACTATATTTTTGCAGACTAAGGTTTTCAAGTTTTTTCAGTAGATACCCAGAGGACGGATTGCTGGGTCATATGGCAATTCAATTCCTAATTTTTTGAAGAATCTTTATACTGTCTTTCATAGTGGTTGTACCAATTTACATTCCTACTAGCAGTGCATGAGGGTTCCTTTTTTCTCCACAGCCTCTCTAGCACATTCTTTAAGTAGAAAGCACAAAAGAAGCACACATGTCTGTAAGGATGGGTCTGAATCCAATGCTAACTCAGAAAGCAAATTGATTCTATCAATCGTAACAGACATATCACATCTATTACATATAGTCTATGCTACATATGCCTGCATTATTTTTTTCTACTGTCAACCACCTTAGCCCTACACACAGAGAGACATATGCACACATACATAAACATACATATTCTTCATGAAGATTATGGAAGTTTGCTGTTCCATTTCACAAGGCAGCACCTGAGATAAATTACTACAATTTAGAGTATTATCATAAAACTATTAGCTTTTCCAGAGTTTCAGTGTCTTGCTTACCAATGGCATCCTAATCTATAGCAAAGAACCCAAAGTATACAATGTTCAATTAGTGTTAGATGAAAAAGCTATACCATACAGTTTATCAATTAAGAGTATGCTGATTTGTATAATATTTATATCTATTATTTTCCACTCTTTAATTACTTTTAAGTAACTTAAAAGCTTTTGATTAGATGGATGTTAGCTAAAAATAAATTTATTCACCTTCAACTATTTAATTTTTTATCCTACTCTCCACCAAGGTAACACAAATAGGTAGACTGGAGCTTTCTACCATGGATTTTTTGATCGAGTTCTTAAACTGCAAATATGGCATGACTTAGGAAGACTAAGAAAATTTTTAGAGAAAGAATAATCATCAGGATATCAAAATTTAAGTTGTTCTTTTATCACTAAGTTCTAAAATCATATGCTTGATAAGAACTCATGCTAGAGTCAGTAAGGTTGAAAAAAAAGATTACCAAATAACCACTTTGTAAATTGACTGCTTCTTCCCTAGGACCATAATTTAATTTTAATAACAGTTGTGTGGTAGGGAGGAAGAGAGTTTAGAATGGAAAATGTTAGGCTAACATTCTTGTCTTCCATGCTTCGAAGGAACCAATGAATAATTCACTGATCCAAAGATAAAACTAAAACCCTTGGAATAGAACAGTTCTAAATATCTGACTTAAATTCATGTAGTTGAATTAGTCTACTGAAGAAATGTGTTTAGTTTGGAGAAAGTGTATGGGGTATTCAAGTTAAACACTTGAATGATTTATATGGGCTGTGCCTGATTTACAATTTTATGCATTGTAAAACGTTTTTGACCTTTTTGTTTTTTTGTCTTTTTAAGACCTTGATTGACGCAAGCTAAAAATTAGACAGTTCCTTCTCATCTCTTGTTTGGGATTGCAGAAATTATTTTGCAACTGTAAAACAAAGACATATTCTAATTTCAACATTTTATATTTATTTTGTACTAAACCATCTTTTAACTAAGAAATTATTAGAAGAAAAGTAAAAAAAAAATTTAACCTAGCAAAATCTTTTATCAAATTTTAAAATGTTCTCCATTTCTTTCAGTATGCAATGTCTATAAAAATATTATTTTAGAGCTATTTGCACTAGGGTGGGAAGAAGAGGAATCCTCATAGTTTCTTTAAATTATCAGCAGAGAACGTATTCACTATACATTTAGAATATATTGAATTTTGAATATTTAAAATCTGCCTTATATTTTTAGAAGGGCCTATTTGATTCATAAATGTGAAAAAGAAAATATTGAAATACAGCCAAATAAAAATTATTTTAAACATAAATTGTATAAATTTATTCAAATGTAAGAATATAATACTAACTTATGTTTATAAATGGTATATCATCATTCATATTAATCAAAGGAATAAACAGATTTGTAGCTGGAATCATAGAAAATGAAAACAAACAGCTTTGAAATAATGTTGAATTATGATTAATATGTGTGATATGTGTGAACATTTTATGGGTACTTCAAATTTAAAATGCTATAAATACTAATAATAACAATTTTCCCACCTCTTACCTAGGACTTTATATCTTAAACTTTAAATGCAACAGATATAAGCCACAAATTACATTTTGTATTATATTAATTTTTCTATTACTAAGTCTCATGTTTGCTGTATTGTCCTTATTTTATAGTGGATAAGAACACAATCTCCTTTAAAGACTCAGAACGATAAAGCTCAACATATGTTGCTTTCTTTTCTTAAACTGTACCTGTTATACATGAGGAATTTTTTCCCCACTAACAAGGACTCCCTCCTCAACCAAATTCTGTCAGGTTCCTCTGAGCTCTATGCTAGACTACACCTTATTCTTGGCTGCTGAGTCCTGCTTTAGCAAGAATCCTGCTAAGTGGGTTTAGGGGGAATCTTCCAGACCATTGATTTCTCATCAAATCCCTCACCACCACCACTCCTGGTATCTGATCACGTTTCTTTTATTACTTTTCCATTCATGGACCCCCTCATTCTGCTTACAAATCCCTAATTGTCCTGGCTGTATTCAGAGTTGAGATCCATTCTACAGTGAGGCTCTTCTTTCCTATTGCATTAGCTAAAATAAAATAAGTCTTGCCTTTTTTAAAACCTGTCTGATTCAGATTTGTTTGTTCGTTTGTTTGTTTGTTTTTTTAACTTTACCAATTTAGCTTTAAATGAATTTTTTCTTTTTTAATCTACAACAATTAAATACCATACAAAATGTTTTATTTTAAATCTCCAGTATTAAGCAGCTTTATGTAAAAAAAAAAAAAAGTAAAATCATTCAAGAATCAAGTTTAAACAAAAAAACACCATTCTTAGATCCATATGGATTGGAATGAAGGGGTTCTGTAAGTTACTTCATCTAATTAGTCTGTAAGAATATGATATCAAATGTGGAGTGACAGAAATAATTTAAGAAAAAGAAGAAAGATTTATGAAATGGAGAAGAGGAAAGCAGTAACTTAACATATCAGAACATTTACAGAAGTTCTCTGAAATGACCCATAGAGCAATTCATTTGCTCTTTTCCAGACTCGAGTAAGATTGTGTAATTACCACTTGCAATTAGTTTTAAGTTTAAAAGAAAATACCGCTTTATTTACTCTAACAGAAAAAATAAATTCAGGGGGATGCTGGGTTAGCTCAGCAGTTGAGTGCTTGCCCCCCAATCATGAGTTTCGGGGTTGATTCCTGGCCACAACCCATGCAAACCCATATGCTGAACTGCAGCACCACTGTCAATGGCTAGGATGATGGGGAAGGTTTTCATCTCTCACTTGGGAGACATCTGTTTGGTTTTCACCCCGCAAGGACCCACACCCACCTGTGTGGAGTGAAACTGTGTCACAACTAATGATGTACAACTATGCAGACTGCTCTGGGCCCTTTCCCTTCTCTGTTTGTCTGTCTGTCTTTCCTTTCAAACAATAAAACAAATCTTTAAAAAATAATTAAATTCAAATTTTTGGATGAACTTGATTTTTAAACTGCTATAACCATTTTAAAATAACCAACATACCGGTATTTGATATACCATTTAAAAAAATACCTTAAAATTGTTTTAAAATACATTATTTGTTCTTTCTATTATTTTCTTTCCTATTTTGGCTATTCATTAAGATTATGTTCTCTTTCTGTTCAGCTGCTTTTCATTTTCTAATTTTTGTTTCTCTACACACCTGTCTCTACTTCCTTTTGTTACACAAAATTCCATGTCACAAAAGAAGCTGCTGAAATGCAAATAGATAAAACGGTCCAGGCAGGTGTTTTTATTTATCCCACTAACTGCACTGAATGTCTAAGAAGGAAAAATAAAGTCACCTTGTGTACTAGACACAATGATGTTATGTAATGTGTAATACTGCTTGTAATTTGAATTTCAATTGCCCAACTATTATGTAGGAAGTTCTTTTGAAACTGTGGTAATGTTGAAGTACAGGAGCGTTCACTAAGTTTTACTTCATTATATAAGGCAGATTTACCGCAGTATATTTAAATGGTTGTCACATATTTACCTGTATAGTCATATTTACCCTCATAAGTAATTACTGAAAATGTTTATATCAAAACCAGTCTAATTTCTCTATAATGTTATATTTTTGTCAAAACATTGTAATGAAGATTTCCATATAATAAACATGTGAGGATATGACTAAAATACTGGAAATATCTTATTTTGAAATAATGAATTAGCATTATAATATCACAATTAAACATAAAACACATATCAACTCAACTTTTATATTTAGACTTTCTAAAAATACAAAGATGCTGTCTAGTAGTTTATTCTTACCTTCTTCCTTCTCTCTCATGTTAACTTCCATTGCTGACTCTTTTTAACTCTCTTTATAAATGTAGGAGACTTTCAGGATTCAGTCTTAGGCCTCCACTATTCTGTTCTTCTACAAATCTTCTGTAACGACTTTGTTTTATTCCCTTGACCTCAATTACCATACATATAATCCTCACTTTCAAATTTTAATCTCTGGCTCAAGCTTCTTTCAGCTTCAATATTGGATGGGCTCATCACCTTCTTGACATCTCAGAAATTTTATAGGAAACTCATCTTACCATATTAAAGACCATAAGTTTTGATTAATTACTTCCTCTGAATATTCTCCCTCTCTTGGGCTTTTTATCTCAGTAAGGAAGGCATTAGCTGAATGCGGGGAACATAGTGGATAGATATACTCTAAATACCTGTCAATTGGATGAACTATTGCATAAGACATGGTTCCCATTATCCAAAGGTTGACAGATTTGAAATCAGTCCTATAAAAATGATCTAATTGTAGTTAAGAAGAAATAAATACCTTTTCTAAGAGTTACACAGCATATTGTCCATGTAAGAGACAATAGTGTAAGATTTTCTTTTTCCTTTTTTTTTTTTGCAAGAAGCAAACTTCTATGACATTTATTATTTGAAATACTAAGACCATTTTTACTCTTTCTGCATACTGTACAGCTCATGTATCTGAGTCTGCTGGTATCAGCATAAAGATTTTGGGTGTGGGATACGTTATAGAACAAAAATGAGGAATGGTTTTTGATTTCAGCCTTGGGAGAAGTAGAAAGACTCTGGAATCAGATAAATCTTTCTTTGAATTTGTCTTCACATTAGTAGTTATCTTGAGCAAGTAACTATGGTCCTGAACACCACTTCTCTTACTTCAAAAACTGGAATAATAGCTACTACCTCATAACTTAATTGAGAGGTATACATTTGGGAATGAATATTTTCATAATCATAAATATAACATTAATATAAAATATAGCAAAAAAAGAATGGCCAGCAAGAGCACTTTTGGCAGTGCCAACATATTAACAATAACAAATAATTTCAGGTTAGAGAATCTCTAAGAATAACTATCCTTTGTCATTAAAATCAGTTTTAAACTTCCTGTTGACTTTAAACTTTGCAGAGTTTTTTATGGGAATTATGAAAGCGAGAAACCACCCTCAGCAGAACACCATAAAAAGCAGAAAGTAAAGTGAAGAAAAATAATTATGAAACATTTTTTAAAATAAAAATTGTATAGTCTATGTAGAGAAGATGAGTGTTTCTGGAGTTTTAGTGACCGAGTAATCAGTAAGGACTCAGATTTAGGGGAGTCATTCAAAGTGAATTTCAAAGTCCACTCCTACACTAGAAATTTTTATATAATTGGGTAACATAATGCAGTTATGTAAACTGCTCAAGTAATCTGAACACATCACATTAGTGTCACTATACTCCTGCTATTACACTTGAGGGAAAAAGAAACGATAATAAGTTACACGAGTTGTTATGTATTTTCTTTAAATGATTTTTTACATATTGTTTTAGTTGATATTTTAATTTTTTTTAATTGTATTTTCTTTCTTGTTTTCTCACTTCCTTTTCTTCCTTTTCTTTTTTTTAATTTGGTGTCTCTATGACCTTTTTTCATGAAAGGTGTTAAAAAAGCAAAGCACATTTTACATCTTATACTACTAGAAATATTATTCAGGAGAACAGAGTGAGATATTTTGCTTTTAAACAAAACCAAACCCTGTGGGCAGTCCCAGGCACGTAACCAATTACTTATCCACTTGTACATATACCTTTTGTTATATGAATTTTTTTTTCACAGTATGAATATCCTTAAGGCTCACAAAAATGCTTCTGGAAAATCATCAAATAACTGTTCCAGTATTTTTTTTTTAAGTGATAGCTATTTATAACAGGGGTACTTGCCATCTCAATCACTATATAGAAACCACTGTGAAGTACAAAAGGGGATAGGTGAATATCTATGGCAATTATTTCTGTTTTAAGTACAATGAACTTGAGAACAATTTTGAGGGGACGTGTGCACAGTGCACTTGAGACATTTTATTTTAGCCACGTACTCTGTTAACTTAGCAGGCAGGAAAGGTCTCATGAGACAAGGAACAGAAAGTGTTTACTTAGACTCCTGAAGAAAAAAAAAATGAAATCCAAGGAAGAGAAACAAAGGCACCAACGTACCAGTTTTTTCAATTGATATGAGTGACTTAGTTTCATCTTTTTCACACTCAAATCTAGTTGTCTGAAACTTTATTTTTCACATAGGATCTATCAAGGTTATCATTTAAGTGAATTTATTTATGTGCTTTTCCTTTTATTCTTCAAAGAGTGTCTTGCTTCCTTAACACACACTGACCCACAAAGTCATTGAACAGGCTGATAAAATCCTACCTACTTTTAATGACTACAAGAGAGACAAGGCTTCAAAAGATATGACTATTCCTGAATCTTCAGATTCTCCTGCATAGCTTGGGTCCTACTTCTCACACGCGCTTCTGGTGGTTTGTCATAGTAGACTTAGCACTTTTAAAAATAATAACGGGGTCACTAGAGCATTTCCCAATAGCTTAATAGAATCACATTCTCTCTATTTTCCTTCTTTTAGCAAATAATTTAGCTCTAATAGCCATTTGTTGGGTTTTACCTGTAAATGATCTTTCTAAAATATGAAAATAACTTTTTCTCCAGAAGCAGGTTGTCTGATTATGCTACATTGCCAAGGGCAAAATAAAAAGAAAGGCTAAAATACTTTTAGAAGTTTTTAACTAATCCTATAACTTTTGCTCAGGTTAAAAATAATTCCGTTTCCTCAAATTACTTGGTTAAACTCTTTTCTCATGATAGCACTAATTCTGGGAAATATTTTTTATCTTGGAAAGATTAACTTTGTAATCAAAGAGGCTGATGTTAAGTACCTTTTCTAGGCTGTGATATCAATGTCATAGTGTGCTATATAGGATCAAAGATGGAGTGGAGTAAAATTCCAATCTCAAAATGCTTTTTAGTCTTAATCTGTTTTTTTTTCTTGACCCCCCCTCCCTTCTATTATAATCAGGTCAAAATATATTTAACATATAATTTATTAGTTTTCCATTTTGAAGTGTATAGTTCCATGCCATTAAATAACATTCACTTGTTGTGTAACCATATCCCTATAGAAGGAGATCAGGTAATCTTCATCAATAGAATAGACTACTCAACTAAACAAAAAGATGCATATACATGAATCAAAGGAATTACATAAAAAATTAATTTGCATAGCTTGATCTTTAAAGCTTATTAACCCATTAAAAAATGTAACATTGAATATTTAAAAGGAAATAACTGTGTATTTAAAGCTCTTTTTCTAGCTTTGGAAGAACTACAGTTAATTACAGGTATAAAAGAAAAGCAAATATATTCATCCCCATTACTTTTAAATGAATCAAAATAAAGTATAGGGTCATTTTTATAGACTGCTTGTGATTACTAGAAAGTCAATACCCCTTGTCTTAAAAATAAATACAATAATATAAAGCAAATTGTGATATATCTCTGATGTCTAAAATGCCACCTACAGCCTTCTATTAATTTAACCTAAGGATTGATATTTGGATAGATCCTACAGTCATCTGAGAACAAAGCCATTACCAGCCAATTACATTTTAGTATGAAGGAGCTTCCAGTTCCCAGATGGAAAGAAGTGCTATTAGAGTAATAAATAAAACATAAATCACAATCATACCTTAAAAATACTGGTTGATTTAGCAGACCTAGGAATACAAATGATAATATTTACTCAAAATAATTTTGATGACGTAAAATCTCTGTTGTGCTTAAAACTAAGTTTACTTGTTTTTCTTCATGTTTGAAAAACAAGTGCCACATGTGAAATGCAAAATATATATAAGACTTAGATGGCTAGTGATCATCTTGGGTTTCTCAAGATAGATGGGATGGGCCTGTTTGGTGGATAATCTGGCGCCAAAGCCCAACCACCTCAGGGTCAGGTGGAAAGTCCTTGCAGCCTTTTGCACCTGGGGATGCTACTTTGTTCTCCTGTAGATCTTTGTTTTCCTCCTCCCACCATTACACCCTTAAGCCCTAGCAATAACTCTATGACTTTTTTGTATTTGCTTGCTTTTTTACTTAATAGTCCTATTGTATGTCCTTAAACCAGAATAGCTTTACTAAAAATAGGCTTTGTTTTATCATATTATTTTTGCTTTGGTTCAACACTTCATATTGAGAGAATATGCCAAGGGATAAACATGGGAACTGTGACCATTTCTGTTTAACACTTTGAGGGGAATGGCCTGGTAGTTTGTAAATAAGAAAACAATTGATCGATCAGATTTAAAGAGATTTAGTCAATGATGCCACCAGCCCAGTGCAGCTGCATCACACCCTGCAACCTTCAGAAGGCCAGTCTCGCTGGAGAGGCCAGGGAGCAGGCTGCTGAGGGATTACTTTTAATTAAGGTTTTGGCGAAAACAACAATTAACACCACAAGCTTACCCAGAAGCATCCATTAGCCATTCTGTAGCTTCCTGAACAATTTTAAGAATACATGTTATTTACTAAATACTATAAATAAATAAATAATGACTCATTCTAGTTATGGAGTCATTTCTTACTAAAAGCATGACTCATCTCTTATACTTCAAGATGCTTTCTAGCAAAGGAAGCATTATGTCACTTAGTTATCAATTCCAGATGCTAAAGATGTCATTTGTAATAAAAAGAAAAAGAAAACTTCATTATCCTGATCATCATTCTTTTATTTTATCAATAGAGGTCATCTGAAATCCAAAGCTATTTATACATTTTATAGAGAATAGCATAAAATGTATTTTATATATCCAAACAATCTCTACGTTACTCACTGAAGCCATATTTCTCATTAAAATAATTTGAATGTAATGCAGATTCTATAAAAAAAATCAGGAGTATTTCAATTTAAATATTTATAGAATAAGAAAGTAAAAGTTTGCAAATCTGGAATGTGGGTTGTTAAAGATTATACCTCTGTGTGTTCTCAGTTCCCTTCACCACTAAGCTCTAGTCTAGGGTCTAAAATTTTACAGCCAGAAGCCAATCTCAGCAACAAATAGGCTTTAAAATCCATTGGCCCTGAAAACAATTCCAAATGACAGCTTCATCAGAGAGATCAAGATATAAGTTTGTTACAGTCATTGGGAACAAGAGAAAATCAAGTTCTCAAGCCTAGAAATAAGATAAAGCAACATATTTGCCGTGGATTCTTGCAGATACCCCTAGGAGAGGAAAACTACTCTAAGCTATCCCTTTCTATGTTTTTATGGGAAGAAGTACAAATAGAGTATACCCAGGGAAGGCCCGTGTAAAGTGACAGAAAATGAACTTATATTACACTTAGGTCACTCCCATTCCTCACTTAGGGCACTTCAAGTGGAAAACTGACATGTGAGAGCATGTCTTTGTTAGGATATAAAAATACAATGTAATGACAAAAAGAAACTTGCAGTGTTAGCCTTACTTGAAGAAGAAATTTTTGAACATGGAAGATGAAAATTCTATAGCTGATACCTGGATTCTTAACTACACTTGGAGACTATAAAATGTGAGATAAAGTTATTCCATGCAATCGCCTAGCTTAATGAAATAAACAGCTTCTAAAAAAAATTTTAGGGACAGTAAAGTGTTCACTTAATTACTAATCTCCTATATGTCAGTACAGAGAGTGTCTAAGGTTTTAAATTTAATGATTTAGGAAAGCTAACACTAAGATGGTCATGCATTGATAATCATTAAAAAAAAAAGTAATTAGAGTAACTCTCCCTTTAGGTTAGGTTTATGAAGACAACCAGCTAATATATTTTCTAGTGAATATATTCCATATATTTTATGTATAAGCAGCATGTGAAAGCAGGAATGGCAATAATATAGTTGTATATGCAGAAGGAGTAGAGGGCAGAAATATGCCTTCCAGACTAAATCTTATGCTTACATTAAAAGTATCCCAAGACAATCTAGGGAATCCATTGAATAGATTAGTTTACTGTCTAGTAGGAGTTCATGCAGTAGAAAACAAGACATTACTGTTAACATTTATATGACCCACAACTCCTAAGTCTTCAAGGTTGGTTTGAAAGAATGTAGTCTATGTCTTTCTGTATATCCTATTTCTAGCATCTTTATTTCTAAGGCAAAATAACTCCTTTAATTGGGAATTATTTTGTAAGCAAGGAGAGATTGGACAATGAAGAATATAAAATTCTTACTAAGTATGTTAGTGATGGTATCTTAAACACTTAGTATTTTATATAATTTGCACAATGAGATAGTCAAAAAATAGACAATCAAAATTTACCTTAATAATTTGATAATATAGATTATTATGATATATTATTATGATTGGATTAAATGAATATTCAACTATTTTCAATGAAATCTGAAAATCAGATAAAGCTGACCCAAAGTATAATCAAGAATTTTTTTTCAGGTGATGATCAGCCAATAATTTAAAACAGTAATAAAAAAGCAATTGCAGAAATAATATTTTTCCCATATGCTTATGATTAAAAGAAAATGAACTGAAATCTCTTCATACCTTTCATCTTAAGCAAATGTGTTATAGCTGCAGTTACAAGATAGTCTCAATTTAGTTAACACATTTTTGAAATGTAGCATGATTGTAGAAAAGTCCCTAATAGTTCATTTAGAATTAGCAAAATAATGTTTCTTCCAAATACACATAAAATCTTTGTATATGTTGAAAACAAATTACCCCTTGAACGTTATTTAGCTTACCACATAATAAAACAAACTCCCTATATATGTATACATTTATATATACTGCTCTCAATTTTGCCGATTACATTTAAGGCCAGAACACATAATAATGACAAATTACTCTAAATGACTTAGTGGGTAATATATAGCTATATGAGTCAAAAATGTAGTGGTTTCATACACAAGAAACTTTGTTTATAAATATTTTATCTTTTCTCAATTCCTATTGGTTCCTATATATTTAGCTTCTTTTTTTTTTTTTTCAGTGTTATCTTCCTATAAATTAATTCAGGCCTCTGGGGACCCAGCCCCAGGCAAAAAGTAGCCAGCTTTTTCTAGCTATTAAGCTTCCAATTTCTCAGTATTATTATCCAAGTTTGGCTCCATCTCAGGTCTTTTTCACTTAGTTCTGCCTGTTTCCTCCATCTCTGAGGGGAAAAGACATTTCTGTCATAGTTAGAAAAAACAGTTCACCACACAGGAGATAAAAACCACTGGGAGAAGGCCAAAGTGACTTTCAGAAGACTAGTGGGCATTCACTTTGTTCATATTTCAAAATGTAAAATAATTAGAGTACAAATTGAATTTGGAAAAATATATGCAGTCCTATGATAGCATTTAGAATATAAGAGTCTGATTAAAGAACTTTCAGCTCTTAGAAGGCACGAATATACTTCTATTTCTTCCCAATGTATTGGTTTGCTCATTGGCTTAGGATATATGGGTTAATAAGAGAAATAGCCTCATTAGCTATGGTACTGCATTTTCTGTGTTTAGACTGGACATTGATTATATTAATTTTCTACACAACTACCTTTGTACACTACTACTTATTATATTAGCAATTTTGCTAACACTAATACTTATTATATTTAGAAGCAACACTAAAGAATTTGTAGTAGATTAATGCTGTATTATAAACTATGTCATTAAATTCTCCTAAAGGTTTCTCCTTCTTACTTATGGTCAAAAAAAAAGTCTTGAAAAAATTGTATACATTTGGGGCACAGGATGGATTTAGTGACATGCATGCAGCATGTGTCTAGTTGCTGTCATGAGTTTGATGATTTCTATTTATTTTTCTTCTTTTTTATTGTTAAATTTCTTGGAGTGACATTGGTTAGTAAAACTTACATAGGTTCCAGGTGTATAATTCTATACACTTCATCTGTGTGTTACAATATGTGCTCACCACCCAGAGTCAGATTTCTTTCCATCACCACACATTTAGCTCCCCTTCCCTACTCCCTCCACCCACCTCCCCCTGTGATTTCTATTTTGATCTGTGCTCCTATAAATGGTGTTTACCATATCAGGAAAAGTGAATCAACATCAGTCATTCCTAATGTCTAAAATATGAATGGATTAACAAAATTATTTTACATCTAAATACACCTTAACTTAAAAAAAAATTATTTATTTATTTATTTATTTATTTATATTATTTTTGATAGAGAGAGAGAGAGAGAGAGAGAGAGAGATACAGAGATAGAGAGAGAACTGAACTGGGGGAACTCCCCAGTTCAGTACATGGGTCCACACGGGCCGGGGCTGGGATTCGATCCTTGGTCCTCGGCGCTGCAAAGTGAGCGCTTAACCCACTGAGGCATCCCAGCTTCCCTTAAATTTTTAATATCACTGTGCTGAACTAAGACAAATGTTTCTAGTATCCCCTTTGAATGAAACAATATATGAAAGATTGTGTATATTATTGTAATAGATATTTTATGTTTTATAGAATTTAGTGCCACAGGCAACTATCCAAAATACCTAAAAGATATATATTTGTATCATAGTTTGAGTTGTTTTTGTTATGATTCAAGTCAAAAACCTAAGGATGAGATTTAGTGAATGTTTATATTGTGCCTGAAATTTGACATATGTTATGTTATATTTTTTATAACAGTATTAGATGGGTAATTTATTTTATTAATTTGCATGTAAAGAGGCTTATTTATATTAAGCAATATGTAATTTTTGTACAGAAATTACATGAGTTGGGGAAGCCGGGATGGCTCAGTGGGTTAAGCGCTCACTTTGCAGCGCCAGGGACCAGGGATCGAATCCCGGCCCCGGCCCGTACGGAACCATATGCTGAACTGGGAGCTGCCCCAGTTCAGTTCTCTCTCTGTCTCTGTCTCTGTATCTCTCTCTCTGTCAAAAATAAAAATAAATAAATAAATAAATATATATTAAAAAAAAAAAGTAATTACATGAGAACCTTGGAATTCAAACCAACACCAGTCTGTTATAACCACAATGCCCAACTATGCAGGTCATATATACTGTCATTGCTTAATAAACACCATTAGATCTTTCTTCTCAAGGGGCTGGGTATGTTCTTGCAGCATCTGGAAAATATGTGTCTTGGTTAAGTTAAAAAATCAATTTATTGACTATAAACTGTTATGTTGACCTAGATATTGCCATATTGATACTATACGCAGCAACTCAAAACGATTTTATGCTAATGATATAGATATTATATCATTGAGAGCAGCCTCAATAACGCATTTTACATGATGCCATTCTTAGGACAGGTTAGGAAAACATGTTCTTTTCATACTGCTACTGTCACTTTCTCTTTTTCCATTTTTCTTTAACTGAGTCCTCTTTTGGCTTTTTACAACATCTCTAAGTGTTTTTTTCTCATCCAATTTTCTTTAACCCAGTGTCTGAGCTAAAGATTTAGATAGTTTATAAACCTGGATCATTTTTTTTCTTTCTAAAAAACTTTCATATAGTGACTTCTCTGTCCTTCAATTGCTTTTTGAGTTTATTTTTTCATGTCACAGGTATAATACATTTTTTAACTGAACTGTGATAAGGCCTTTTGGGAAATCCCTCTACATGGTAATAAGCTCTAATTTCAGCTTGACTACATCGGCCTTAGATTTCTGAAAATATGCTTACTTCGAAACTGCATTCTATCTTTCACTGGTAAATTAAACTACTTCAGGATGTTGTTTTCTTTTTCTTTGTTTGAAGACACTTTCTGCTATCAGGTTATTAGTGGGGAAGATGGAAGATTTAAAGGGATCGCAAAAAGTGGTTTAGCAAAAGGACTATTTACCAAAATTTTAAGCAAACAACTAGTGAATTGTGAAGCACTCAAAGAACTAGCGAGGGTAGAGAGTTGTTATGAGCCCTAGGTTGGAAGGGGAAATACAAAAATATAAGGGGTATGGAAAGTATCCAGCCATGTAACCCTTCTTATTATATTGACAATGGCAGGATATTTTCAGACAACCCTTGTAAATATAATGGTGTCATCACATCTTTGGGTAACTAGAAGCACAAAATAAAAGAACCCCAAGAGGAGATGTGGCAGAAGTAGCTGGAAGCCAGTGTCAGAGAAATATCCAAGTCTCTGGCATTCTAAAAGGCTCGTTTTCCCTTGGTTGAAGGAAGCTTGGAGTCCAAGGATGAAGAATCTCATGAGATATTGTTAGTAAATGTCTGTCTCCTGTGGAATAGAGCAGAACAGCAAAGACAACAATATGGATAGGATAAGAGTGTGGTGAATATAGGAAGCAAACATAATGGGCAATGTGTATCACCAACTCAGATATCTCCTCTGAAGTCCAGAACTCAATATTTCACTGTTTATCTGATGTTTCCACTGGAACACCAAATAGGCATCTGTGGTTGCTTGAGATTCTGCTGGTTGCTTGAGAGTACCGGATTCTTGAGTTCTGGTTAGCAGAGTGTCTTCTTACGTTTATCTGCGATCCACCAATCCCCATGGGTACCAGTTAACTGAGAGTCTACTCTTTTTTGATTTCGTCTTAAGCATAAGAAGTTGTTATGCTAATAAACATATGTCAAATTTTCTAATTTTTAGTAGTTAACACTCAGGCTATCACTTTGTTGATGGCCAAAAGAATAATAAAAGTTGAATTTTACTTAGTACTGAAAAAATTCAAAATATTTATTTATTCTACCTCTTGAAATGTTATTATTTAAGCCTCTTTTATAAAAAAATATTGTTGTTGATATTTATTTAAGATTTCTAATAAAATAAAAGTGGCAATGGACCAATTCACTAAAATAAGTTATATATCAATCTTAATAAATGAACTCTTTAATAAACATTTCCTCTGTGTCCAGAGAAAAGAAGAAAATATGTTAATTTGTTCAACGAAGGCCAAACACAGGTAATGCAGTTGAACAACCATGAATCAAAAAAAAATACGAACATTTGGTTTTATAGAGCTTATGTCCAAGTTGGGCAGATACCATAAACAAGAAATATGCCTATGTCAAGTGGAAATAACTGTCACCGAGGAAGAACAAATGACTGTAAAGGAACAGAAAGTGACGGTAATGAAAGAATGTCCTTTCACATAAAAAAGAGAAGGTCTATTTTAGAAAGTGAGATGTAAGCAGAAGTCAGAAAGGAGTGAGATGCACAGGTGTTTGGGGTGGGGGTGGGGGTGGGGGA
This sequence comes from Craseonycteris thonglongyai, assembly GCA_004027555.1. Taxonomy (NCBI): domain Eukaryota; kingdom Metazoa; phylum Chordata; class Mammalia; order Chiroptera; family Craseonycteridae; genus Craseonycteris; species Craseonycteris thonglongyai. Next base: position 10,317 of record PVKE010006507.1, on the reverse strand, counting down.
ATCTTCCCAGGCAGAAGAAAATAAAAAGGTTCTTGAAGAATAAAAATAATTTCCACCTTTATGTTTTACTCCTCAGAAAAGGATTCCCTGGTATAAATTAAACTAGAAAGATTTCTGGTGACACAGAATGAGGACGCCAAGGTGGTTTTACAGAGGTACTTGTCTGATGATAGAGTGTAATCAAAATAACCCTTTTGAGCAAAGATCAGTCTCCACTGAATATCCACCAAGAGTTGTTGGCCAAGAGTCAGAAAACGAGGGTATATTTTCAGAGAATTTTCCAAAGAAAGTGGATATAAACAATAAAGCTGCATTATTAGTCTCTAACATATTCTCAGACCCTTTATGGTAACACCCTGACTCCCAGAAATCCACCTCCAATTCTATTGATAAAAGAATTCTCAATGACACACTTGTTTAAATTTTGTTTTGTTATTCCCATGCCATACTTTATCATTATGCTCAGTCTAATTATTAGTGACCCATATTTTTTAATTTTACTTTATAAGAAGTGTTTGTTAAGTCAGACTCATTCTCATGAGTTGGATCATGTGATTCAGGACATCACTATCTCTAATTTAACATGTACTTAAAATCTAAACACATTCAGTTTCTATAGCTTTTTATTTGCCTTTTCCTCTTCTAAAGAAAAAAAGAAATAAAACTATGCTACAGAAAATTCTGCTTGCAACTGACACATTGTTTTGTTTCCCATACCCTGGCATTTATGTAAAATCTTAGAATGATTTTGAATCTGACATAACCTTTATTCTCAGGTTGTGTTCCAATGCATTTAGTAAACTGTCTCACAAGCAACACACGTGTAGTAACATGTGATTAACACATCATTCAAGGTAGTTGGTGGTTGCCTATGGAGCATGAATCATACAACAGAGCTTCTTGAGTATAATTATTCTACTTTGCTGAATGTCGGACATCCAATAAAAGCTCCTGCCTGCCCCATTCTAGGTTGGAGAAAATGTATAGAAAGCCAAATGCAGTGTAATGTGCCATTTTCTGTGTTACAAGGAGTCACATGCAGACTTGGTGTTCATCATGGACTCCTGGACTTCAAAACTAATATTATTAAAAAGGCATAGATGGTAGCACACCAAATCTAATGCTACATATGAAACAATTTCCTCTGTGAAAGAAAAATGTAACTGACCAACAGCTACACACCAGCCAAACAAGAAAATACTAACACTGAAATGAGTGAGAAAGGCTGAGACATGTTGTCACAAAGCCCACCCCCAGCACTGTGACCCAAATTAGGAGGAAACGCAAAACCTGGAGCCTCTCCCCTAGGAGCAAAGTGATTGAATCTCACATTGGACACCTTGATTTTTAAGACTTGCTCCTGAGCGAGGAGCATTTACCTCTGAAAGTCAACCGGGTTTGCATACATAGAACTCACCAGGCTATAAGGACGTGAGAAATCATTCTTGAAGGGATCACCCACCCGGGGTGTAAGGCAGAAGCAACTGTGTGAAAAGCAGCCAGACATTCTGTGAAAAAGTCCTATTTGCTTACCTTGAAGAGTTGGTTAAAGGAGCAGACGTCGTTTCAACGCACATCTAAAGTTCTTCCAGGGTATTCTCCAGGAACAGAGACTACTGCTCATCATCTCGGTGCTGTCAACCTCACTCCAGTGCTAGATGTCATTTTTCCATAGGCTTCCCCTACCACCCCATAGCACTTGCCAATTTTACACTCTTTCTCGGCCACACCCCAGAACACAAGGATCTCCCAGAAGGGAACTCATACATGTGTCTGGGGCCCCAGTGTTTTTTTACTTCAATATCCTGGTTTTTGTAACTATCACCCAGGTGACACTCCTTGATCGCCTTACTCAGGTGAATGGCGGGGTTTGCAATTTTGGGTCCCATAGTGTTGCAGCAATCAAAGAGACAGTTGTGGGCCAGCTACTAAAACCAGAGCGCTGGGGAGGCAGTGGATTGAAAGACACCTCTAGTCTTTCTGTGAAAAAATGTTTATGTGCTTGTCTTAGTCCTGCCTGACAGGCAGTCTTTTAGTTAGGCATTCACCTAGGTGCTCACAGAGGGGCTCTCAGGGAACAAAGCCTAGTGAAAAACATGTCTGTCCTCTCTCTCTCTCTGCCTTACTCCAGCTCATTGCTACCTTCCAGTATGCAGCTGCTACCCTTACCAGGCACCTTAAATTTCATGACTGCCACCAAGAAATGCCCTAGATTGTCTGGCTCTAGTGGCTGTCAGGCAAACACACAGACCTTACAAGACTATAACCAATGGAGAAAATGTAGTTAACTGTCTCCCACTCACAGGAGACAACAAGAGATAGTTGTCTAAGAAACCAAGTCTTCCTGTTTAAAAACCCTATTAGCCCATCTACATAGCTGTGGAGCTTAGGGATAAATTTTGAATAAACCATAGATCTATGAGCCAACAGTCATCCTTTCCAGAGACCTCATATGGTGAGCAGTATCTCTGTTCTCTTCGGCTGCATTAAAGAGTGCTAGTATCTCTTTAAAGAAAGCTTTTATGCATGTTTGGAGCCATGATATTTACATCTGGAACCCCAGTTTATTGTGGTTACTAACAGGGGACAACCCTTGATCACCTGGCTTTGGTGGCCAGTGGAACATCATGTTGGTGGGACACATGAGACTGTAACAAATGCAGAGACAAACTTTGACCAGCTATAGCTCCTGAGGCATACCACAAACAGCAGACTGCAACACACTCAGGATTTCTGTGAAAGCAGCTTCTTTGCCTCTCCTTGAACTTCAGCCTGAGTGCTAGGCTTTTGGTTTGGCCCAAATCCAGGGGACCACTGAGAATTCTGAGGATTCCCCTTAAATAAAGGTAGCTAACACCATCTTTGAACTGTATTTGCCTCATTCCTGATTACCATTATTTTCCAGAAAGAAGCTTACACACTCATCAAGCACACCCATTTTTGTGAGTGGGTGGCACCAGAAACCCTGGTAGGTCTCCCAGCTCTACTGGTCCATGGGGTGTGTGCTTTTAATCACACACGACTGTGTATGTGTTTATATTCTTAAAAGTGGCTCCCTGACAAATCTAACTTCCAATCAGCCTGAATCTAGGTGCTAATTGAGATCCTTCATTTTGGGTTACTGGCTGGTCTTGGCACACCTTCAAGTACTTAGGAGTCAATAAAATATAAATATTGATTTGCACAATCACAAAAGTTTGAGGGACAACCAAGAGCTAGGGCAACATTGAATGAGGAAGTTTATTTTCTATAGAAGGCTACTTCTTCAAGACAGAAAAATATTGTGTTTAGTTTTTTTGGTTTTTGTTTGTTGGTTGGTTGGTTTGTTTACATTATGCACAGAAACCACCAAAACAGTTAAAAAAGCAAACAAACATTTTGTTTTAAAAACAAACATTTTAAACCAACAAACAGCAGAAAAAAATTCTTAATTAAATGCTGATATATGATTTACCTGATAAAGAGATTTTTTTTTTTTTAATGGTCAGAAATGCTCCCTGAGCTCAGGAGAAAAGACAAACACAATCAGTACTTCAAAAATAAGATAGAAAATAAACAATACTAAATAAGTAACATATCTACAGAATACAATAATGTAACTGAAAAGGAAGCTGACAGATTCAGAGATAAAGTAGATTATGCAGAAGAAAGAACAGTGAACTCCAGGACGGGGCAGTGCAACTCACCTACACAGAAAAGTAGTAAAGTCATATATTTCTAGATTTTCTTCCAGTCTGTCTAATTTCACTTAATAAGATGGTCTCAAAGTCCATCCATGTTGTCACAAATGGCTGTATTTCATCTTTTCTTATTGCTGAGTAGCATTCCATTGTATAAATGTACCACATCTTCTTTATCTAGTCATCTATCAAAGGACACTTTAGTTGTTTCCACGATTTAGCCACCATGAACAGTACTTGGATGAACATTGGGGTAAATATAATTTTGTGAATTAAGGTTTTCAAGTTTTTTGGGTGCAGTAGTGGGGGTGGTGTGGGCATAAATAAGGAGAGAGAATAAAACATATGGTTATGGAAAGAAACTGACTCTGAGTGGTGAGCCACACAATGCAACACATAAATGATGTCATCTAGAATTGTATATTTGGAACCTATGTAATTTTTACCAACCAATGTCACCCTGATAAATTTCACAGTTAAAAAAAAAAAGTACAAATTATCAGGTATAAAATAAGTAAGTCATAGAGAGCTAATATACAGCATTGTGACTATAGTTAATGATATTCTATTGTATATTTGCAAGTTGCTAAGAGTGTAGATCTTAAAAGATTTCATCTCAAAAATAAAATTGTAATTATACATAGTGATAGATGTGAACTAGATTTTCGTGGTGATTATTTTGCAGCATATTTAAATATTAAATCAGTATGTTGTAATTCTGAAACTTAGCTAATGTTACATTTCAATTATATCTCAATAAAAAATAATATTTTTATTGGATAACACTTTTACGGTTTTTGAGAAGGGAGTGGATATATTTGGCACACATCAGAGATGTACAAAGATGGAAATAGGGGAAAAATCATTTTGAACCCTTCATTTCTGAATAATCTACATTATTTTCCACATGAGTTTACATTGTCTCATTAAAGGTAGAGTACATGTCCCAATCTTGACTTTTGTGTTTGGTATTTTTCTTTCTTTGGAAAAGGGGTGATCAGTGGAGTTTGCCAATTAATAAATACTTTGAAATAAGTTGAACTCCAAAGTATTGATTACAAAATAGGACAAAATATATCCAAGATTCTTTTCTTTTTTTTTTTTTAGATGTAATTGTTTTTGACAGAGACAGAGAGAGGCAGAGAGAGGGGAGCGGGCCCAGAGCAATCTTCATAGTTGTACATCATCAGTTTTCAACATGGTTTTGTTCTATACAGGTGGGAGGGGGCCTAACAGGTTGGGCTGGACTGGGGGCCTCCCTCATGGGAGGCACAGCCCCTTGAGCCAGGGGCTGAACCACCAGGCAAAAACCAAGCTAGAGGTCTACCACAGGGGAAGCACACTGCAGTTCAGCATGTGGAACTGCACGGGCCAGGGCTGGGATTCGATTCTCAGTCCCCAGGGTTGCAAAGTGAGCTCTTAACCCACTGAACAATCCCAGCTTGCCCTCCAGATTTTTTCTTATCCAGACAACCACATAATGTAAATATTTTATGTCATATAATATACTACAGGTGTAAAATATCTAATTTACATATTTATAACTCATATTAAATATATAATATATAATTACAAAATATGTAGAATAATTTGAAGCATAAATGGATTTTCACTTTATTATATTCATTTTTAAGTACCACTACACAGTTATAACAACTTGATATAAATGAGAAAATTAAATAAATATTCTCTGAAAATGATAGCATCAAGTGATCAAAATTTAATTGAGAGTTGGTTTGTGAACTACACTTATGTTTCCCCCAAATATATAGTTTTATCTGTACTTACATACTCAAATGACTTATAACAAGATTTGGAATAATACAATCAATTTCTATGTATATATGTGTAGTTATATAAGTATAAAATATTATGTAGTTGGGTGAGAAAAAATAATCTCTTCAGTAAACTTTGTTTCAATGGGTCTTATTTTAAAGCTCTATTTACTACTGAAGTCTGCAATAAATAAAATTTCACCTTCAGAATACCATAGATCATTTTAGATATCAGCTTATTTATTCAATTAAATTCAATATCAATTGAGATCTTACCATGTTTAATATATTATGTATGATTATGTTTATGTATGTATTTCTTATATCATTCATCAGTCTACTAAAAATCTGAGTCAACTTCCCACAATGCACATATAACATACATTAAATTATGAACATAATAAAAATGAAATAAAGGGCTACTAAAATAAAAGTATTAATTTAAGCCATATGATAAATTTGTTAAACATACATATAAGTACTATATTATTGAGATAATCTATTGATTTGTTTTTGAGCTTCTTTGTAGCAGAATAAATATAGATTATGACATGTTATCTGATTTGACAATAAGATTCATAATATCTATGAATTACACTAGGAAAATGCACAGCTTTCCTTGCACTGAAAGTAGACAGGTCTCCTGTTATCCCTTGAGAATAGGTCACTAAACTAATGTGAACAATGGTCTTAATATTATTCTTTCTGTAAAAACAATAGTGATTTCTTATGGCTGAACGCTCTTATAAGCCTTCAAGCAAATTCAAAGCATAATGCAAAAGCAATTGTTAACTCATTTGATTCTCTAAGAAATTAAAGTAATTAGATTTAAATATGAAAAATAATGATGTCTGGACAAATCTAATTATAAACTTCAAAGTAAGAGGGTCACATATAATTCAGGCCACTATCATAAATATGATTTTTCATAATTTCAATTTTTTTGAACATTAAGAAGCAAAAAAAAGTTTATGCTAAATTGTTTGTGCAAACCTGAGTTGAGAGAAATATATATTGCTGATGTGTTTCTTTACCAAACATTAATTAAATATAGAATTAAAGTCTTTGAAAAAATTACTGTCTTTAAATGTATTGCCTCTGTAGCACTAAAGTTCACATTTAATCACTATGGTTATTACACTGAGCATATATCTGAAATATTCACATTCGTAATGTATATCATTCTGTACAATATTAATTTTCTTCCACATGCACACTCAAAATATTTTTCATTTTTCAAAATATCTTTTGTTTTGTTTGTAACAAACAACAATAGCAAGAGAAATAACTACATCTTCCTATTTCTAGCTTGGCTGGAAAGTGGATGAGTTTAATTTCTTTCTTTCTTTCTTTCTTTTTTCTTTCTCTCTTTCTTTCTTTCTTTCTAAGCTCTATCACTGGAAACAGAGCCAGGTTGTTAGACATGGAAGATTGCTTAATACCAGCTTTGTCTCCAACAGACGTCTCAAAAGACCTTGTTGCCAGGAAACACAGAGCTGAGGGTATTACACAGGCACAGAATGGGTATGGTTGCTTTCAATGGAATTCTCCACATCCTTAATTTCTCCCAGAAGTCCATTTTACATGTCTGTCTCTTCCCATCTATTCAGCCTTTACGTATTTTCTCTTTATCTTTACACTTATGTGATATATTTTCATGGTCTGCTGGGTATTTTATTATCAATTCTATGATTTCTATATACCATATTAATCACACATTGTATTTAATTAATCTACACCCTACTAAAATATCTTAAAGCAAAACTTTTATTTACATTAAATTTTGTTTTTTATATTATTTAGAAAGACTATATATATTTTACATTCATATAAAACGTCTGAGTCTAAAAATATAGATCCTTTTTTTTTGTTTGTTTTTTTCTGCCGTAATTGAAATACTATATAATGGATTCATCCAGGTATTTTCTTGACAGCTTGAGTATTTTTGCACATAGTGACTAATCATGGTTCCTTTCAAAAGCTGGTTTTGGAATGTTGGTAATTAAGAATTATTTACCTATCTTTAAATAGAATATATATAGTTACTGAAAATTAGCCAAGAAATAAAGGCAAGAAAAGGTAAGAAGAACTCATTTCTATTTGTTAGATAGTGACAGGAAAAAAATATTTATAGTAATAAGAATATTATCCTAACTGGATGTATTTGAAAATAAAATTTTAGCTGTATATTTGAGAAGGAAAAACTTAAGTAAATCATTTATTATGCAGGATGCTACACCTACCAAAAAGCTATCTCAAAAACAATGACATTCACATTATAAGTAAGAAACTATACAACGAATACAAAGACACTCTCAAAAGGCTTTGGGGGATTATTTTATTTTTTAAAGATTTATTGTGTTAAGAGGTGAGAGAGAGAACATGTGTGAGAGAGAAGGGAGAGGGCCCAGAACAGTCTCCATAATTGTACCTCGTTAGTTGTGATATATTTCCATTCCACACAGGTGGATGTGGGGCCGTGCAGGTCAGGAACTGAATTGGGGGCCTCGTGCATGGGAGGCAAAAAGGTTTACTGCCATCTCAGAGGTTCCCAGTTGCTCCACAGTTCAGCATGTGGGTTTACACGGACTAGGGTCAGGATTCAATCCCCAAACCTCATGACTGATTGCAAGACAAGCACTAAGTCTGTTGAGCTATCCTGCTATCTCCAGGATTATTTTAATCAAGAAAATTGTAGCTTTAAAAAAAAAAAAACACTGCAAATTTCAGAGTTCATTTGCATTGTTTTTCAACTATTAATTTTATATTGGTATGATTAAATACCTATAATAAATCCAAAGTATTTTACTACCAAAAAACAATTCAAATTCAAATTTCATTAGCCAATTAAATTTTACAGCCTAAAGATTGGTGCTATCCATTACATTCATCTGAATTAAGGGTATGATCATACAAAACTAAAAAAATTTCTATTTAGATACTGATAGCTATTAAATATAATATGGCATTTATCTTATAAAATCAGATGGTTACCATAGAATGATTAAATAAAGAAGTTTTAAAACTAAAATATTTGTACTTTTTGACCTATGTTTGCATGCTAGTGACCACAAAGAAGTCTTTGTTTCAGGTGAGAATATTCAGTTACTATGTGTCTATACTGATAATTCTTCCCATCAAGTTATATGAGTTGAGAGAAGATTTTATTTATATTTAATTATTTTTATAAAGTTTACTTCTTTGATAAATTTGCCTGAAAATGGCATATGCACTGAGTTAATATAGAAACCATAGTAATCCTTTAAATGATTTAATGGTTTTGACAAATAAGAGTTAAATATTTTACACCAAAATACAAAATTTTATGTGTTTCACTAAATAAATGTGTTTGTTACTAAGAAAGTGCAAATTCACCCAATACATAATAGGTTAGGCACATGAAACAAAAAATAAGATTTGTACTATAAGTTCCAGTAATATAACATGATTTATCTGACATGAGGACAAAATAAATCTAGAAAGACCAGACTTGAGTCTTTGTGTCTGCTGTTATTGGTATGCAAATAGGCCACTAAAGAGTCACACAGATAGTTGCATGATGTCTTTGCCCACTAAATAACCAAAACAAATGTGCATAAATGCACACGCACATGCAGGCATTTTCACGCATGTGCGTGGGCAAGCTTACACATTCACCCTCTCAGACACATGCAGACAGACAAAGTGAAAAAAAGAAAATCTGTGAAGTAGTCACAAAAAGTTGAGGTGTGGTATGCCATCTGTTCTACTGGAAGAGAATCTTTCCATGGAAGCTAGAGTGTGACACATTGATCTTTACTGGGAGACAAGTCTGTGTTACCTCATTGGCCTAAGCCCAGTCTTATGTCATATGGGCTTATGCTTGTCAGAATTTGAAGTTGTGGTCCTGAACCTATTTCTGGGTAGAAACTATAAGGCCTTACATGCATGCCATCTATTTACCACATTAGCAGATGTATTTCTATGACTTGAAAAATTTTTACAGATACTTTATATATTGGCAAGCTATGGCCCATTATTGCTTTATTCTTGTAGAGATTAGACCACTAACTGGGAAGCAAAGGTCATATTTCAGTTTATGGGAAGCATTCTACCATCACTCTTAATAAATGACTTAGTTTATGTATGTTACGACAGCACTTAAATGTAACTTGTTTCCTAGAAATTTAGACAATTTTTCTTCAAATATTATTTCTCAAGCTACTTCATGTTTTCTAGTTATTCCATTTTTTTCTAAGCCAACAACTTTCTGATATATGTATTAGTAATACTAATGCCTGTAATTCTGCAATGTTGTATCATTCGGGGGCTGTCATTCAGCAAAAGAATCTTCTTTAGCCTCTTGGCTTTGTATAGAGAAACAGATGGTGTAGAGTCAAGAAAAAAATGGAATAAAGGAGATGGAAAAGGAGACAAAAATTGTTAACTATATGTTAAAATCTTGGTCCTTTAAAGAGACTGCTATCATGTTTCTGACTGGCTAAATTCCCAGCTGTATATTCTTAGGGTAGAAAACCCAAATTTAAGTAATTATTACTGACCATAGATGGTCAATTTTAGATAAGCATTCATTTAATGTTATGTTTTTTCTCCTGTCATGTATGCCAATCTTTATTCGAGGATCATAAATTTCTAGAATCCAGCAAAATTGTATGAATTGAAATTTATGTCCATGAGTAAAATATAAGAAACTTGGAAAGACTTTAATTACTTTTTTCTAGAGAGAAAAAGGAAGTTGATAAAAAATTTAAAGAAACATTAATATGAAGCCCACATACCTACACATTCCGTATATTAAATAAAATCAATTTGTGTAGTTCTCAACCTAAAACATTGAAAAACAGGCATTAATTCTACTTGGA
>PVKE010006506.1:0-54083 GCA_004027555.1 Craseonycteris thonglongyai | reverse complement strand
AGCACATAGTGGCCCCACCGGGATGAGCCCCACCTCTCATAACCAGTCTAATGCTGGCCTTCCTGTAGCAGCCATTCTCCCTAGCGGTCGTGAAGGGATGAGGAAAACTGGTGTGAATACTCTGAGAAATAATACAGCACTATCTCACACGTCCAGTAACTTGTTTGAAATCAACATTATGTTAGTGGCTTAAATTATGTCCCCTAAAAAGCACATTGAAGTCTTAAAGCCCAGTACCTATGAATCTGACCTTATTTGGAAATAAGGTCTTGGATATAATTAAGGATCTTGGGATAAGATCTCTCCCAAATTATGAGGTGTCCTGATAAGAGAGAGAAGGGGGAGATTTGACACAGAAAAAAGGGCCATGTGAGGACCCATGTAAAGAAGGAAGCACAGGTTGGAGTTATACTGTCATAGGCCAAAGAATGCCAGGAACCACCAGAAGTGAGAAGAGGCAAAGGACATTTTCCCCTAGAGTCCTCAGAGGGAGTGTGGCCCTGCTGACACTTTGAATCCCAATTTCCAGTCTCCAGAGCTGTGAGATAATTCACTTCCATTGCTTTAAGCCATTAAGTCTAAGATAATTTATTATACTAGCTCCAGAAAACTAGTACAATTATGAGATTCCAATCTAAAAAGCCATCTGGAAAGAGAATTTAATTGTTCCGATAGTTACTTTTTGTTTATTTTAACAAAATATACCTCAAATGACTTACTTTGAACTTTTGTATTAGGAATGACTGTACCCAGAAGGACGCCTCTGAAAGTCTTTAGCCTAAAGTCCTAAACATTAAAGGTTACCTAAAAAGCCCTGTCCACCTTCTCCTATATCCTCTCTTCCTTCCCCTTTCTCCAGTATTTCAGCTACACAGGTCTTCTGTCAGTTCCTAGAAGATGCCAGACCTGCTTCACACCCACACTTTGGTATGTGCTCCTCTCCTGCCTATTCCACTCCTCTCCCAGTCTGAAATCTGTTCCACAAATTTGGCTTTCTGGGAAACCCCAGCAGAATCTTTATGATAGATGAGCAGCACCCTCCCCACCTCTTATAAGATCTCCCAACACTTTTCCTGCCCTTTATAGTCACTATCATCACTTGTAATTCTACATTTATGGCATTACTAGATTACTGGGTTTTCCCATAGGCTGTAGCTCCTTGAGGGCAGACACAGCGCTTTTTGCTCATCAGTATACCCCAGTGCCAGCATGGTCCCTGGCATTTAGCAGGCACCCATACATAAACAAATAGTGATATTTAGCCTTGGTTGAAGCTGTGTTTCATATTTATATTTTATATTGTTCATTATTTACACTTCAAGCTATTTATTATTCACCCTTATAGCTGCCCTGTTTTCAACATATAAAATTGAAACTATAGGAAATTTAGTAATGTACAGGTAGTCATAACTTCAAAATTAATTTACTTTAGTAATGTCTTCATTGTTCCTCTGTGAATTTCTAAATAGGCAAAAGTTCTGCTCTGACCTAAAGGCATTTCATAAATAAGTGAGTAAAGCTAAAAGGGACTCAAACCTGTTCCAATCATTTCACCTTTGCCATTGACATCATGGGTAGGCCAGTTTGCCCTTACTATTTTTATTCATTTGTGTAATCAATAAACAATTGTTGGGCACCTAATAGGTTTTAGATATTACATTTCAGAGTATTCTTTAAACTGTAGGGGAGAAAAGAAGATAGCAAGAACAGTAACTATAGTATGAATTGTGGAAGGGTGGTAATAAAAGACCGAAGGGGTGAATCAAAATGAGACCATGTGATATTATAAGAACATAAGGTATGAAAATTAAGTTCATGAACTTGCCACCATGTGCATACATTGGCAGCACTGTACAAAACAACTTGGTAAAGTTTCATAACCTTGATATATCAGTGTCTCATAGCTGTGTTCAGGTCAATGTGTGGCAGTGTCTTGCTGAGTGGTGTTCATTAGTGTTGCATGTTTTTGTGTGTGTTACAAGAATTTCAGAGTTTGAATTAGGGCAACAAGCAACATTAAATTTCTTGTTAAACTTGGCAAGAGTGGAAGTGAAATCAGGGACACATTAGTCCAAATGTATAGAGATAATGTCATGAAGAAAATGGCAGTGTACAAATGGATTAAAGGTTTTCTGAGAAGAGAGAAAGTGTCATTGATAAAGAGAGGTCATGGCACCCAGTAACAAGCAGAACTGACAAAATCATTGCAAAAATTTATCAAATTATGAGTTAAGATTGTCAGCTGACTGTGAGAAGCCTAACAGTACAAGTAACTATCAATAGAGAAACAGTTAGGAAAATCTTAACTGAAAATCTTGACACAAAAAGATGTGTACAAAAATGGTCCTGAGGGAGCTCACCAATTAACAAAAATACAGGAGAGTTGAAGTTTTCCAAGACCTTTTGGAGAGGCAAGACAATGTTTTGGGTCATTATTACTGGTGATGAAACACGGATGTACCAATATGACCCTGAAACAAAGCATCCAAGTGCACAATGGAAGTCAGCCAATTCTCCACAACCAAAAAAGTTCCATCACTCCAAATCCAGAGTCAAAATTCTGTTGATAACCTTTTTTAATATCAGGGGATTGTTCATTATGAATTTGTGCCAACTGGACAAACAGTCAACCAAGTTAGCTATTTGGAAGTCCTAAAAATACTGCATGAAAAATTTCAGTGAAAATGACCTGAATTTTTCACCAACAACTCATGGTTCTTGCATCACAACAATCCATCAGCTCACACAGCACTGTCAGTGAAGAACTTTTTAGCTCATAAACAAATAACTGTATTGGAACACTCTCCCTACTCACCTGATCTGACCCCCAATGACATTTTTCTTTACCCAAAGATAAAGAAAATATTGAAAGAATGACATTTAGGACATAAAGGGTAATATGATGACAGATCTGGTGGCCATTCCAGAAAAAAGAGTTCCAAAATTGCTTTGAAAGGTAAACAAGGAATTGGCATTGGTGCATAGCTTCCCAAGGGGAGTACTTCAAAGGTGACCATAGTGATATTCAGCAATGAGGTATGTAGCACTTTTTCTAGGATGTGTTTGAGAACTTAATTATCAGACCTCATATATCCAGAGGTAGTAACTTTAGAGCTGCATCTTAAAAAGTAGGAGAAAGTGGGTAGAGACATTAAAGTTGATCTAGGGTAAGGTTTCTACTCCAGCATTTTGGGCAAGATAATTCTTAGTTGTGAGGGACTTTTCTGTGTGTTTTAATATGTCATCAACATCCCTGGCCCCTTCTCGTGAGGTCTAGTGTGACAGCCAGTGTCTCCTGACATTGCCAGATATCCCCTGGAATGCATCACCCCTGCCCCCACATCAGGAACCACTAGGCTGGGGCACAGGAGAGAGCCCATCTAAGGGTATGGAGTAGTGCTCTCTTTGGCAGCACACATACTGATGGTAGGGCATGTCCGAGTTACTTCTATCATTTCCATACAGTTATTGCAAAATGTGCTTAGAGAGCAAACAGACGGACATTGAGGAAGAAGTTGGGACACGGGTCTTAAACAAAGTGTTGTGTATGTTAAACTAAGGAGTTTGGAAGTTCATTCTAAAACCTCTCACGAAGAATTGAAAGATTTTAAGCTGGAGAGGGATAGGAGCTAAATTGTGTTTAAGAAAAAGCATTCTGGTCATAGTGCAAATGATGAACTGAATGGAGATCAGATGAAGGAAAGAATTGATGAGGATAGAAAGGAATGGAAAGATCAAAAAGCTGTTCAGATTAAATCTCTAGGATTTTGTCCATGATGGCATCTAGAGATTCTTGGCTTGGGTGATCAGAAGATAGTACTATAAATGTCCTCCAATATCAACTGGAAATTAATGACTTAATGAGAGAAAATACCTGAGGCTTGAACTTAGAAAAATTAGTTGTAAAGTTTATTAAGTATAATCTAGGTGAACTCATGGTATAATAGATAAAAATACCACCACCTAAAGCTTCAAATTCAATTAGGTCTTCAACAAAGATTCCTCAAGAAAATTGTCAGAAAACATACTAGTTTAAAAGTAATCAATACAATAGAAAACTGTAGTAGATTTCCACCCTTACCCCCTCTAGCAATGTCTTAGACAAGTAAAGCAAAGAGGTAAATTGAAGAATTGAAGCCATTTTTCTTGTCTGATTGTCCAGAAAATTGTCTCATTTCTTTGCTCTACTTTCTGAGTTCACATAATAACACAAAAAGTTGTATGTTTAGCTATTTCTAAATAGCTGAATCTTTGAGAATACCTAGAGAAATAATTATCAACAGTTAATGTTAGCATTCAGCAGGACTTCTGTTTTTATTCAGCCAATTGTCAATATGTATATGGGGTATGTACTTCATGTAAGAACTGACCAGATGAAATTTCATAAGCACATACTACAAGGGGAAGAAGAACAGCACTGAGAAGTCAGTCATAAAGAGACTTCCCAGCCAGGTAGCACATGGTGTACAATATACAAAAGCAATTACAGTTCAGGACAGAGCATGATAACTTCCAAAGGCAGTACTGTGCAGCAAGTTCTGTGCTCCATATTTCACAAGCTATGAACATTTCTACCTCCTGGACACAAGAAATATAGAATATTCAATCACTGCTCAAGGATTTGAATAGTTGGTCCTAGAAAATGTGGGTCGAGTTAATAGCAATTGCTTTAGCTATTAGGTCAGTGCAAAAGTAATTGCGGTTTTGGACTGTGAATTTTAAGTCATTATAGCTAGGCTCAAACAGAACTCTATTAATCAAAATAGGAACTGTTATAATCAACATATTGTTAATGAGAAATACATTTGTGTTTTCCTGTAGCATAAAAATATGTGCTTTGAGGGAAGCCAGGATGGCTCAGTGGGTTAAATCCTTGCTTTGCAGCCCTGGTGACCAATGATCGACTCCCAGCCCTGGCATGTGTGGACACATATGCTGAACTGGGGTGTGCTTCCCATGTGGGAGGCACCTAGCCCAGTTCCTGCCCTGTGTGACCGCCGCCCACCTGTGTGGAATGAAACCATGTAGGAAGCTGATGACATACAACTATGGAGACTGCTCTGGGTCCTCCCCCTTCTCTCTGTCTCTCCCTATCTCTGTTTCTATCTGTCAAAAAAAAAGTATATATATATATATATATGTATATATATATATATATATATATATGCATTTTGGGATTTGATGAACTTTTGGACTGTATTTTCTGCATCTTACTGGTTGTGGAAGCATTTTCCCTACAAAAAGTTGTCAAGATGCTTGAAGAATTGGTAGTTGGTTGGCAAAAAGTCAGGTGAATATGGTAAATGAGGCAAAACTTTGTAGCCCAATTCATTCAAGTTTTGCAGTGTTGGGTGTATGACACGTGGTCAGGCATTATTGTGGGGAAGAATTGGGCCCCTTCTGTAGACCAAAGCCAGCTGCAGGCATTGCAGTTTTTGGTGCATCTCATCAATTTGCTGAGCATACTTCTCAGATATGATGCTTTCACCAGAATTCAGAAAGCTGTAGTGGATCAGACCAGCAGCAGACCACCAAACAATTACCATGATCTTTTTTTGGTGCAAGTTTGGCTTTGGGAAATGCTTCGGAACTTCTCAGTACAGCCACTGAGCTGGTCATTGCTGGTTGTCGTATAAAATCCACTTTTTGTTGCACATCACAATCTGATCGAGAAATGGTTCATTGTTGTTGTATAGAATAAGGAAAGATAACACTTCAAAACGATGAGATTTTTTAATTTTTGATCAGTTCATGGGGCACCCACTTACTGAGCTTTTACGCCTTTCTAATTTGCTTCAAATGCTAAGCAACCATAGAACAGTTGATGTTTGAGAACTTTGGCAACTTCTCCTGTAGTTGTGAGAGGATCAGCTTTGATGACTACTCTCACTTGGTCATTGTCAACTTCCAATGGCCAGACACTACACCCTTCATCATCAAGGCTCTTGTCTCCTTTGCAAAACTTCTTGAACCACCACTGAACTGTATGTTCATTAGCAGTTTCTGGGCCAAATGCGTTGTTGATGTTACAAGTTGTCTCCGCTACTTTATGACCCATTTTGAACTCGAATAAGAAAATTGTTCAAATTCGCTTTTTGTCTAGCATCATTTCCATAATCTAAAATAAATATAAAATGAACAGCAACTAAGTCATCAGCAAAAATTTTAAAAAAACATAAAGCAAGAAATGTGCATTAAAATGATGTGTAACATGTTCACACTTATTTAAGGATGTATTCCAATATCAAACAGCAATTTTCAACAATGCAAAACTGCAAATACTTTTGCACCAACATAATAAAAGCCATTATGAAACTGAGTAAGTTAACTAAGTGTTCCCTGTATTTAACCATATATCATTATCTAGGTATTGACTAAGATAGTGTTTGAGCAAGTTTCAAATGGGGATAATTCAAATTAAAGTAAGAATGTCTCAAATCAACCAAAATTTTTGGGAAAAAAGTATTTATGCATAAATAAATATGACGAATAAATGAAATTTTTATGTGTTGATAAATTATGTATTTTCAAGTATTTGTCTTCAATGACAACATTAAAAAATAGAAATACATATAATCATGGGTACTGTCTTTTAAAAACCATTAACCTTAAAATCACTAAAGCATCACACATTTAACAACATAAATTAGTTTAAATCATAAACTAAACTGTTATTCAGAAATTTAAAATTATAATATATAGCTCTCATTAGTATAATTTACCAGTAATTCTTTACTACTACTAAAAAGAAACACTTGTTTTCCATTTCACCTATGCCATACACTATGTGCTTTACATGCATATATTATAGCTCATATGCTCTTCACAACACAGAGGTCAATGAATAAGGAAATTAACATAGAGATAAAATAATTTACCAAGGTCGTACAGCTAGTAAGTGACAATCCTATAATTAGGGGAGAGCATCTCTCTATATTTCATGAGGAACAGAACAAACATAAGCAATTAATCTCTCATAGATTTGAATAAACTTTTGATAAAGATAATATTGATAAAGACCACTTGTTACAGATATATAAAATATAGTACAACCAGTTCTCAGATGGAAGAGGGCAATCTAGGTGACAATGCAGAATGCTGTATATACACATCTACATTAATAGTAGTGTTACCTTTAATTTAATAACTGCTATAACTATACCCAGCTCCAAGAACAAAGAGAATAGTTTTAGACAATTTTAAAAGTTTTTATATTTATGCTTAAACATTTCAGTCCCATTTTAAATATCCTTTTCTGCTCAAAATTTGGCCTATCTGCGTTCTAAAAGGCATTTGGGCTTCAAGCTTTATTTATTGATAAGAAAACATAACTGAATAATTTTTTGAAATGGTTCCAAGTTATAGAAATAGAGAAAACTTAAGAACCAAAGAAACAAAATTCATAGAATTTAAAAATTGGAGATTTATACAAACACACTAAACCTTTAAATGAATAACTGTATTGTTGCCAGTTTGGAAGGAATTTTTATTTTTGTTTATATTTTTTAAAATAATATAATTAGAGTCAAAAGAGCTTTAAACATCTCTGTATTACAAATTCATTAGTGAATTGCATTAGTCATGATCTAAATATTCTGAAAAGTGTATTAAATCAGGATGATAATTGTTCAGTAAAATTTCTCCTTGAAGTGTAGTAAATATGATGGATTTAGTATAACACTGAGATTCTACTGAAATAAAAATGGCACAAAGCAGCAACATTCTGTTGCTATTTTATAATTTGCATTTTTGTGAAGTGACCATTAGCATAATACAGTCATATCATTATGACAATCTGCACAAATGAAAATAAAACCAATATTACATTTTCATCAAGTAAACAACCATGTGTGTCAATAAACACAATTATGAATGTTAATATACTAACCAATTGAGTAATTTTTTTTTCAGCTTTGGTGTTTACAGGGGGAAAACAAACTAATTATCTTTGAAGTAACACTTAAGGACGTAGCCTATTAAAGAACATAATGTTTCACCACAACTATACTTTGCTTGCTGAACAGGAATCAAGATTGTGTTTCTGACAGTTTTATTCTGCAGTTGTCTTTTCATTAAATATCCTACACAGCAGTACTATCAATATATGACCAGAGAATCTAGAATGCATTGTAATCTTTGTTTTCATAAGAATCCACAGGACACCTTGTTGTACAATAGAAACATCCAAGGAAATCTGCTTCTCTTGCCTGTTTCGCCAGGGTGGGAAATTTTTCAACAACCAGTGCTGTACCCTTGCACACCTTAACTCTGGACCCTCACCCCACCCCATTTTCATTGTAAGCTCATATTCATCATCAAGCAGGTATGTGAGGTAGTGTCATCACTTTTACTTGAGTCCCTTTTAGCTATAGACACATATTTGTCATTGGAATGAAAACATACATAGAACATATATACACACAAAAAAAACACATAGGAGTCAACTGTGAAGAGACTTTAGAATTTAATCGACGATCTACTTCAGCCTGTCATAATGGTTTAATTATGAGGTGTTATTGGAGAAGATGGTTTTCTGAAAAGAGGCCACATTTCAGGGTCATTCAACATTAACCCTTACTTAACTACAAACAAAGTTTGGATTTTAGTCACTTTTTAACAATAATTCTTTAAAAATAGTAAAATATTTCTCTGATTTTTAAAGGAATGTATTGAGAATCATTTACCCTTTTCCTGAAAACATATTGTCAACATTAAAAAGCTCAATTACTCTATGTCTTGATGGTAGTGTAGCTACAAGTATAGACAGTATAAGAATGAATTATCCTGGCTTGGGTCCCACAATATAGTTTCTTAGAGAAGTCCATCATGTTATTACTTTTAGTCTTTTTATCTTTTTTATCTTTTAGTCTTCATTCTTTTTCACTAGCCTCTTTGCTAACTGCAAGAACTTGAGGGGGGAAAGAAGTGTGTACTTAAGCTCATGGTGTTCAAGTTGCTGTCACATAGTTGAAATCTCTGTGCATTAATTGATGAATCAATTAGTTAATTAATATAACAGAGCAGAACATCACACTTGTCATCAGTTCTCTTAGTTATATCCCCACTACCTCGTCTGTTATCTCTCACACTAATAATTAATATTAGTATCTATTCACACTTCCCATTTTCAAACTAAAATTACAATGGAGAGGTGAATAAAAATTTTTCTGTATCATTTCAAAAATTTGTTAGAATATTTTGAAAAGTTATGACTCCTTGATCTATGAGTGATTTAGCAACATCACTAGATGGAGCAAAACACATAGGCATACTTGTTTTTCTAGAATTCGTAATGTTAACTTCTTAACAAAATTTCAGATACATCACATGAAAATTTTAAAATTCTAATATTGAGATTGAGTAGCCAGCCTATATATGGCTTTTTGGGGGTCACATATTTTTTTGAGACTTTGATTTGATTTTTATTGATTTCATATATGTTCATAATTGTTCACTGAAGCACTTTTAGAATGGCTGCTTTAAAATCTTTACAGGTAACTTTAACATCCCTGTCATCTCAGTGTTGCCATCTATTTCTTTATTATATTTTTAACCATTTTTTAATTTTTTTTCAATTACAGTTGACATTCAGTATTATTTTATATTAATTTTGGGTGTACAGCATAGTGTTTAGACATTTGTATAATTTATAAAATGATCCTCCTGAGAAATCTAGTACCCATCTGACACCATACACAGTTATTACATTATTACTATGCTGACTATTCTTACCTATGCTGTTCTTTACATCCCCGTGACGATTTGGTAACTACCAATTGTACTTTGGCATCTATTCATTTTCTCTTCATTCATTCAGTTTGAGATCTTTCTGGTTCTTGGTATAGTGGGTAATTTTTTATTGAAACATAGACATTTTGGGTATTATATTATAACATAATGGATTTGCTGCTGTCATCTTCTTCTACTTTTATTTTTTGTTTCCTCCTTCACCTACCCTCGCCCCTTAGTTTAAAGCTCAAGTGGGACTAGGAAAACATAAAAAGTTGGCTCACAGATGGAGCATTGTACTTCATGTGCCACATTTAAATTCTCTGGGAAGAAAGGACTTGTCATTAAAGTGCCTTTATGAGTCACAGATGGTAGCAAGGCTGTGTTACTCCCCATCTTTTCCTCCCATTCATTGTCTACTAATGTCACCTATTTTCTTAAGTACCTAAGCATCACTACCACTTTCTAAGACTCACACTGCTTATATTCAATCATAACTCACTAGTGAAGATTTTTGGGGGAGGAGGCAACTGTGAATTAAGAATCACCAAAGTACTATTTAAAAAAAAAAAAAAAAAGATGTATTGACTTTAATTATAGGCTTAATTCAAAAATCATGGCCAAACTCTTACCAAGGAAATGTCTTAAAGGGCCTATTTTAAAGTATAGAGACAACCCATTTGTACATTAGCTGACAGGAAAGTACTTTAAATCCTTAACAATAGCTTGTTTACCTAAGTGGATTAACCGCTGCTTTTGAAATCCTGTTTATATATTCTCCAAAGTAGGCAAATCTCAAATAAATTTCAATCCAATTCTTCTCTGAATTTTCAC
Source organism: Craseonycteris thonglongyai (assembly GCA_004027555.1). Classification (NCBI taxonomy): domain Eukaryota; kingdom Metazoa; phylum Chordata; class Mammalia; order Chiroptera; family Craseonycteridae; genus Craseonycteris; species Craseonycteris thonglongyai. Next base: position 43,520 of record PVKE010006506.1, on the reverse strand, counting down.
AAATTCAAGATCAGTAGAATCCAAATTAGAAACTTGAGTATATGTGATATTTCTGTTTAAAGAGTATTAATTAAGCTGCTTTTTACTATGAGCACTGGATAAAATTTAATGGACTATATTTGTTGTTGGTTTGAGTTGATGATTTATAAATACCAAGCCTTAGCTCTTTGACCCTTTCTTTCTTTCTTTCTTTTTTATATTTATGGCTAGTTCAGACTTTCATTGATTAAGCAACTTGTGTAAAGTGCTTTCTGATACCAAAGACTCAAAACACTGTCCCATACACATTTTCACATAATATTAATGAACACGTTTACACTTAAAAGTGATTGCGAATTTTAAACTTTGTCTCAGAGTAATACAATGTAAGACTATGGAAGCTTACATTAAGAAGACCTAAGACAATCTTGTAGAAAAATTGGCTCCCTGCTTTAAAAATGTCTTGAAGCAAATGGAAAATCAAAGGTGGTTTAGATCAATTACACACACTGTGCAAGATGTTTACATGTTGATAGCTTGTATCAGTCCCCCCACGATTAATTTGTCTGTTTTACTGGATAATTCTTGTATTTATGATTCACAAAAGGCAAATATGCTTCCTGTTGCTGAGGGAAAGTGGAGTATGAATAGAGAAGAGTTGCCCTTATTTCACCTTGATGCAAAACAGTATAAACACCTTGTGCAATGAAATAGTAAATTGATTGAAAATGAACATTGCTTGTTTTTCTAAAGCAAGGGCAGTATTGTATTTTTTAACTTTACAAGGATTTAGAGGTTGATAGTTCATCATATCTCTTTGTATTGTGAGTGCTGGACCAAATGAAAAAGACACAGGATCAAAGAGAAATTAAAACATCAATTTAGACTGTGTTTCGGTATAGCCCCTTTAAGTTTTACTTTTGCATAAGACACATATAGTGATCATAGCATCAACTGGATACCCATAACATTTAGAACATAAAAATCCCCAGCTGCTCCCACAATGAAATGTTTTCAAGACCAGATGCATATTACAATCTAGACAGGTACTCTCCAGTAGTCCAGTACAGGAGCTGCTAGCCACCTATAATTCTTGAGTGTTCAAAATGGGGTTATTGTGAAAAAGGGATTAAATTTTTATGTTATATTTTAATTGATTTAAATTTAAAAATTGATACGCAGTTCACTTATTGGAAGACTTTAAAGTCTATTGGAAACAATGTGGGCAGGTGAACGTACCCTTTCAACAGTAAATTTCGTGGAATCTAAGTATTAATTATTTCTTGTTAAAATAAAAAGGTCAAATTGAGAGATGCTCTAAGTGTAAAATATGCACAATTTCAAGGCCATAGTACAAAAAAATGTTAAATAGCTTATTAATAATAATCTATATTGATTATATCTTAAAATAATAATTATTGGGGATATATGGAGTTACACAAAATGTTGAAATTAATTTTTTAATTCATCTGTGTCTCTTTTTTTAATGTGACTACTATAGAGTTTTAAGTTACATATGTGGCTCATATCATATTTTTATTCGACACACTCTATTAGAGTATGATATAGACCTGCACTCTAGTTGGCAGGTAAAAGTCCTTGTGGGAAGGATAATGAACTAAAAACAGTAGGGAGAAAGAGAAAATCTTCTGGCTTTTGACTTCCCTCGAGATATTTCCTGAGTCTATTCCATTTTGTGTTCCTGCATGACTTATGAACCTGAACTTCAATGGAAGAAATCTCATCAATGGGTTACTTATGCTGCCAGGTGTGTGTTTCATCCAAAACTGAAGACTGTAAAGCTCTGATTGGCATATTTGCTTGATGCTTCTCCCTCAAAACTTGCTTCCTCAAAACTTTTACCTCCTATGGACTTTGATTAGTATTAACTATGTAAATTGCAATATAAAAATCCCCCTTTACCATCTATTTTCCTGTTATAACATGACATTGTTTTACTGGAAAGACCAAGTATAAAAAATGGAATGTGTACCAATGGCCAGCCCTCCAAAAATCAAACACTCCCAGTCTGGTGGAGACAGTATAAAAGGCTGAGTCTCTGGCGTTTACAAAGAAGTTCTGCCCATGTTGATTTGAACACATTCCTTTTCTAATGAAGGCCTTGCCCTTTCTACATGGACTATGAAGCCCCCACACAAGTGACAGTGCCTGTCCAGTCTAAAGTCCCTGGGACAAGTTCTTCTGACCTAATAAAGAATTGTTTTCTCTGCCCAATATACAAACTCTACTTGATAATTTATGGTCCAGGAAACCAATGGATTTAGCTTTTCTTGCTAAATCAAGGCATAACCTGGTACTTTGCTCAGTTCTCAACTGGCCCACCTGATGCCTCCTGTTCAGCTGTGGCTCTTAACCTTCACTGCATATTGGATTCACCAGAACAGACTTTAACAAAAATGATGCCCAGGTTCTAGGCTAGACTAACTCCACAAGCATCTTAGCTGCTAAGGGGAACTTGGCCAATCAAAGGACTCACAGATGGTTTAGTATATTTGTCAACACTCTCTATCTTGATTAATATAATTAAAATCTGCAGTTAAAATAAAATTATGCGAAGGTAAAGAAGGATGTTTCCTACATTTTTAACATAAACTAATGTGACCAATTACTTCTTTTAACATATGGGAATATTACACTTGTTTCTATGTAAGATCCATGTTAGTGTTATTCTTTTACCATCTGAAATTGAGTCTTAAAATGGATTCTTTCTCATCTTTTATAAGGTTAAAAGATTTAGGTATCTAAATATTACATTATTTAGACAGCATATTTTAGTTCTATTTGCAAAAGGTTTCAGATGCTATGCACTTAATTTGAAACTTTTTTGCATTTTTATAAAGTCAGTATAAATGTGACTAAGTTCTCACTCATCATATTATCAAAAGGAACCTGGCAGCTATTAGAACAAGATTATTTAGCAGAGCTGGTTTTGTAAGACAATAAATGTCCAAGAACTTGACCTCATGAGAAGTTTTGCTTTCAGTTCATGCTTGATGATGAGCAGAGATCCTAAAAATTGACATGAGTATTTACCTTTAAGAAACAAAACCCACCTATCATTTAGTTTAAAGTTCAAAAATGAAACTTTGACGCAATGCAACAAAACTTCAGTAAAGCCAGACAGAACACTAGGAAGTTCAATGAACCTTTAAAATAAATGTACATCTGTCATATAAATTATGCTCCAACAACAGTGATTTGTGCCCACTGCAGATAGTCATTGAACCTATTATTAACATTGTAGTCATGTGAGTCACAGGAAGAACATGGATAACACTAATTCCCTTCAGAGATTGTAGTCTGAGCAATCTTTCCAGTTCTGACCACACAGTATGATATTTTAAAACTCAACTTTGCCCTCATTTCTGACCCTGGTACACTGAACTGGGTGAGGTACTAAGGTATTGCTTTCAAGGACAAAGAATAGACATTAATCAAAACGAAAATACTACACTATATAATTTTTACTAACCAATGTCACCCTAATAAATATAACAATAAAAGAAATTGGAGAACATATTCACACACACACACACAAAAAAAAAAGAAAGAAAGAAAGAAAGAAAGACAAAGAAAAGAAAAGAAAATACTTCCAATGTGGAAATGAGGGATTTCCAATGTTGGTGCTTCTGCTTTCTTAAGAGCACAGGAGGTCCACTAAGAGAAAAACTGGGCATTATTTAAAAGGTTTTTTTTACAAGTTCCCATCTGTAGAGGTTAAATTGCATCCCCCTAAAAAGGTGTGTTGAATCCCCTAGAACCTGTGAATTATTTGGAAACTGCTGATATCATCAAGTTAAGGTGAGGTCACATTCGGGTAGGGTGAGCCCGAATTCAATGACTGGTGTCCTCATAAAAAGTGGGAGATTTTGGGAAAGCCGGGATGGCTCAGCGGGTTAAGCGCTCGCTTTGAAACCCTGAGGACCGAGGATCGAATCCCAGCTCTGGCCCAGGTGGACCCACATGCTGAACTGGGGTGTGCTTCCCGAATGCGGTGAGGCCCCCAGTTCAGTTCAAAAAAAAAACAACAAAAAAACACAACAGAAGAAGTGGGAGGTTTGGACAAAGGCACTGTGGGAGAACACCGTGTGAGGAAAGGCAGGGACTAGAGTCACACATCAAGACAAGGAGCACCAAGGCTGCTGGCAGCTCAGAAGCTGAGAAAGACACAGAAAGATTCTCACCTAGAGCCTTCAGAGAGACAGCAGAGCCCTGCGAACACCCTGATTTCAGACTTACAGACTCCAAAACTCTGAGAGGGTCAACTTCCATTGTTTTGAACCGCCAAGTTTGTGGTAATTTGTTAGAGCAACACAAGCAAAATATTATTTAGGATTACTTCTACACTCTTTTTTTGTTTTTTTGTTTTGTTTTTTAAGATTTATTTTATTGTCTTGAGTGGAGAGAGAGCGAGAGAGCCCAGAGCAATCTCCACAGTTGTACATCATCAGTTGTGACATGGTTTAATTCCACATCCCAGGTGGATGTGGGACCACACTGGGTGGGAACTGAACCAGGGACCTCCCACATGGGAGGCAAGAACCTTAGCTGCCATCCTGGTGGTCACTGGTTGCACCACACATCAGCATACGAGTTTGTACAGGCCAGAGCCAGGATTTGATGCCAGGACCTTGGCGTTGCAGAGCAAGTGTTCAATCTGCTGAGCTATCCTGGAATCCAAACTCTCCTTAACTCTTGAGAAACCAAATCTCCATCCTTAAAAGAGTACAAAATAAGATGTAAATTTACAAATTACTCAGACTGCCCTCCCACTTTTTAGAACTAGGGTTTATAAATGCTATAAGACTATTTTTTAAGCCTCATGTTACCAAAAACCAAGCAAGTTTCTGCATTAACAGTACACAGCTCTGTAACAATTAGCCATCTGCTTATAATACTGTTAGGGATCAACAGTATCTCAATAGAAGCAGGGAAAGCAACAGAAACTTTATGTCTGCCAAGTTTTAGTCGTTTATTGTCTCACATAGTAATTTGTTGTCTCGTGAGATCACTAAGGAGAGAAAGAATCATGCTGTGCTACAAAATAAACTTTGTTAAACAGGTAGTTTAATAGCAAATTAATGATGTGCTGACAAGATCAAGAAAGATCAAAAATATATAGTCCCCATTTCTGCAGTGCAGCCAACAATGCAAGTCTGAAAGATTTCTCATAAGAAGGTAATATTTATTTTCTCCAAGGAGCTATTTGAAAAACAGACTGTAAAATATTCTAAGATGACTTTACTCAGTGCCAATTTAAAAAAATATTACTAGAGTTTAGATACCATTATCTTGCCATCTTTCTTGATATCATTCTTACTAATGGGTAAACTTTATAAAGTAGTCTAAACTCTTTCAGTCTCATCTCTTGCCTTGATGATTGTATTAACAGAATGTGTTAATACAATGGAGCTTATCGTCAAGAATAAAATAACTTTTTTTTTAAAGATTTATTTTTATTGTTTTTTGACAGAGAAAGAGACAGAGAGAAGGGGGAGGGCCCAGAGCAGTCTCCATAGTTGACAGCATTAGTTTTTCATATAATTTCACTTCACAGATGGGCGTGGGGCTGCGCAGGGCAGGAACTGGGCCAGGAACCTCCTGCATAGGCCCTGGAAAGAACTAAAGCCCAGTTCAGCATATGGGTCCAGCTGGGTAGGGGCCAGGATTTGATCCTCAGGCTTCAGGGCTGCAAAGTGAGCTCTTAACCTGCTGAGCCATCCCAGCTTCCCAAGAATAAAATAACTTTAAGTAAATAAAGTTTATAAACATAAACGCAGATTGAAAACATTGGCTATAATGTTATAATTATTCTCTAAGAAATAAATTTTACATTATATAGTAAAGGCCTTGCTTATCTCATAATTATATATACTACTAGTATATATTATACACTATATTTGTTATATATGCAGTACATACACTAAAAATGCGTATCTGGGGGAAGCCGGGATGGCTCAGTGGGTTAAGCGCTCACTTTGAAGCCCCGGGGACCAAGGATCGAATTCCGGCCCCAGACCATGTGGAACTATATGCTGAACTGGGGAGTGCCCCCAGTTCAGGTCTCACTGGGGTGAGACCCCCAGCCCAGTTCCTGCCCTGTGCAGCCCCCGCCCACCTGTGGAATGAAACTATGTGGAAAAACTGATGATGTGCAACTATGGAAAATGTTATGGGCCCTCCCCCTTCTCTCTGTCTCTGACTGTATCTCTCTCTTTGTGTGTGTCAAAAGCAATAAAAATAAATCTTTAAAAAAATGCATATCTGCCATATATAAAAAACTGGCTTTATTTTTAATTACCATAGGATTGCTTTAATATTCAAAAGCCCTTTACAAAACTATGCAGTTTATATATTGCTTAGGCTGAATTAAAACCCTATATTTGTTATCTCAAGAATCAAATTATCTTTAAGATGATGATAGAATTTTAAGTGACAACTTCTGATGTGAAATGGTGACCCATTGTTTTCTTTCTTGTGGGTTTCTGCTTCAGAGAAGACTGATCATAACTTGTTCTCACTGGTCTGTTAATCTGAACTCTTCCTTAATGTGCTATCTTTGTATGTTCTTTTCTATGTCAACTAAGCTTCTACTGTTTATGATAAGGACTTGCACTTCATCTAACTTGACTGGCACTCTACTATAAGAAAGAACTAAGTTTTTAATCCCAAAGGACAGATAGTTTCTGTCAAAGCAGGGACAACAAATATGATCCCTGGAAACTTAGGCCAAGGCTATTCCAACATAATGGTGATTATCAAGTCATCAGACCATACTTAGGCGGGTATGCATCTATTTTGCATGAAGCATTATACTAGGTGTTATAAAGGACACAGAAATAAATAAGGTTCAGCTCATTTCTATATATGTTCATATCATAAAAAGACAAAGAAACTGTGCATAAGTGAATACAAAATAAGATTCTAGATAAATCTCCATGGTTATTTATTTAGGCATTCTGCAAATCTATTTTATTACATTCCTACCATTTGCCAACTTTGTCCTCAAGGCTGATGGTATAAATTGAGCAAGATTTAGACAGCCACCAACCTTACAGTGTTTGCAATCCATTGGGTGAATGAGAGAATTAAACCAGCAACATTATAAAATTATAAGTACAATGAGAGATGAATTCCCAGATACTAAGGGAGAACATATCTGGTACACTCAGCCTAATCTACAGGATCCAGAAGATATTTCATAGAAGTCGCATGTAACTTAACATATGAAGGACAGGAGTTAGCCAGTATGGAATGCTGATATAACCTTATCACCAGTGAGATTGTGTTCAAGCAAGCCAAATCAAAGCACCTTTAGAAATTGGCATCTTCCTTTTTCTTACCCGCCATCAAAAACTATATTACTTGGCAATCCATGAGTTACAAATGCCTAATATATAACTGTGATTATTATAGTAGAGATTTAAAATGGAACTAGGGTAACTTGAAAACAAGAAATTACCTGAATCAAGGGAGGGGAGGTGGGAGAGGGCACCAGCATTATGGACACACTCAATGGTTTGGTGTTTACCTGGAGAGGGGGGAGGAGGGGGGAGGGAGAGTTGTGGGGGGGGTGGGAGGAGACACCAGATATATGGTGATGGAAGGGGAGCTGATTCTGGGAGGTGAGCACATAATGGGTTGCATGGGTGATGTGATTTGGACTTGTACATCTGGAAACTATCTAATTGTTACCAATCAATGTCACCCCATTAAATTTAACAATAATAAATAAATAAATAAATAAATAGAAATTGGATGAGTTTCATGGAATCAAAATGGAATTTTAATCAAGACTTCCCATAGAAAAGTCATTACTTTTGGCATACATGTAACCTACCATACCTTACCCTCCTTTGCAATATTTCAATCTGAGAACCAATCCCAGCAATACAAATCACTACTCATTTGTATCAATTTCAACCAAACTCCTAACATTCCATCTATTTAGCTTATACTATGTCCAAGATAACTTAATTGTGGCCATCTAAAATTACATTTGCCATAACATGCATCTTTTGTGTCCACAATAATGCATACTGACAATTTATGGTTTGTTATAATTTCCTACAATATAGTTCTTCATTGAATCTGACTGATAAAAGAGGAGTGTTGAGAGAGAGTCTTATATGAGAACTTTCTAGGAATGGACTAATTCAGCTTCAAATCTTTGTAACTGGGACTCCCTTCACATAAGAACTCAGCTGGGACCATGGTTTAGTAAAATATTGTTAATTAAATGTCTCTGGGACCACTCTTTAATTTAATGAAAGAAAAGATATATTGTAATGTTTTAATATTATAAAAAGGTGTTGCCACTAATGCTAAAGTAAGTAAACTTTTTTAAATGTGTGTGTGTGTATATCACTGTCATTTGGAGTGTTTCTCAAACCACTGACTGTAGAAATACCTCTAAGAATTCATGCTTATGACTTTCATTACACAAAATAGCCCAATGATAGAAACTGATTTCCAAAGATATTATCCAAGAAACTTCCCATTTATAAGAAAGCCAGGTATCTTGCAGCCACTTTGTCAGTTCTCTTAGAAGATAAAAAATTTACAGAAAAAGATGAAACCTTCTAATAACTTCCTAGTACATTGATCTTGGAGTGACTTACTATGTGTGTGACAGTATGTTATTGCTTTGTTACCACATCAGCATTGTACAGTATTTTCAAAATGAAAGCAAGTCTATTAAAGCACACATCAAATGAAAAAGTAGGATAAGAATGTATGGTTTGATCATAAGGTCTTGCTTTCAGATTAGGTCCAAAACGTAAGTTTAGACAGGGAAAAGAAAAAGTTTTGAGAATATAATAAAAGGGGAAAACTCCAGGTTGGCAACAATGTGTTAAGAAAATGACAATTTAAAATTTGATCTGAAAGGACATACAGGTCTTCCCGAGTAATGACTGCAGTTATGTTTTTCTTTTTCTAGTCTTCTTGCTTAAACACAGAGAATGCAGAATGATTGAAAACCTAGATGGAAGATAATAACTTTGTGCCAAGGATAAACCAGTATATCCCACTTTCATATTGGCTTAAAATTTAGCTTAGACTATTTTACCGGTATATCTCATCAGTTTACCTATCTTAATTGTTACTGTGACCTTTTATTTTTTAGGTCATCCAGTAAATATTTACTCAGCATCTAGCCTGTGCTAAGTACTGTGCTAGTACCAAAGGAAGCATAAAAAATAATTGTCAACAATACTATCAGATGGGCATTACTATTACCCCTATTTAATAGATGGGGAGACTCGGGCAAAGGCATGTTAAATCTCAGGGTCACACAGCTAGCAAATGGCAGAACTTGTGTGTTAACTCGGATCTTCCAAGAAGCAGATGCCAAGACAAGATTAGATGTGCAAGAGATTATGGTGTTTGCCTGCAAGTGAAAAGAGGGTGGAGGATTTGGAGGAAACTGGGAGAGTCTCAGACCAAGAAGTAAGTATGACTTTCTAGAGAAAAGAAGGAAGAAAGAAAGGGAGGGAGGGAGGGAGGAAGGAAGGAAGGAAGGAAGGAAGGAAGGAAGGAAGGAAGGAAGGAAGGAAGGAAGGAAGGGTAGGGTAGGGTAGGGAAATTCTTAGATTGCCACGAAGTTCTAGGACTTTACAGCAAAGTTAATGGAGAGATGCTCATCTTACAGTTACAGACCTGCTGTGCATCCACCCTCCACCCAATCCCCTTGCCCAGCATTGGGAAGGGAGGCCCAGACACTAATGTGGTGGTGGCTTCATCAGTCAGTTATACCCCTTACATCAGGAGAACTGAGGAGCCATTTCACTGGTGTCACAGTTGGGACCCCAGAGTCTTGTGCAAAAGAGCATGCATTCAACCATATACCACAGTGAGCTTTATACTCAGTATACAATCAGAAAATGCAAATCTTTACATGTAACAAGCTCTATTATACATAAGATCTTTTCATTCTTGGAGTTTCCTTCTGTTTATATCAGAGCTAGAACATCCAACACAAATATGATTCTCTAACACAAAAATAGGTAGAAGTCACCTAGACTGGAAAATGTGCTATAAGGAGGATGGGATCCCCATATGGCTTCACACCTGATACATCAAATCCTTGGAGGGAAAGGAGACTAATTCTGGCTCACCCCTCTGGTCAGAGGACGTGGTCTCTTTCACAAGACTCCTGCTTTGCATAGAGCTAACTGAACATCTGCTCCTATTCCCCAACTTACTACTTGATGCCAGACAAGAAAATAAGTCTTTCTAGCACAGCTGTACTTTTAGTCATGCTTAGGAAAGAGGGTGTTTGCAGCAATTATGGCCCCGGGGCTTTGCATGAACTCAGAGTAAAAATCATCATGCTTCCACCATGTGGTCTTGTGAACAGTTGTGATCATCTCTTGTAAAGTAAATTACACTCATGTAAGGAGGAAAGACCATAAAAATGTTTTGGATATCTATTGAAAACATTTCCTAGACAGTTTAATTCAGCATTTTTTTAGATTAAGGTATAAATGACATATAATACTATATTTGTTTCAGGTGTACAACATGATTCAATATTTGTATATACTGCAAAACAATCACCACAATGTCTAGTTAACATTCAGCATCTAACATAGTTACAAAGATTTTTTTCTTGTGATGAGAACTTTTAAGATTTATTCTCTTAGCAACCTTCAAATATGCAACACAGTATTAACTATAGTCACCATGCTGTACATTATGTCACCAGCACTTAGTTATTTTATAACTAGAAGTTTGTACCTTTTGACCCTCTTCACCCATTTGGACCACCACACTACCCTACCCGCACCTCTGGAAACCACCAATCAGTTCTCTGTGTCTATAGCTTGGGTTTTTTCTTTCTACATGAGGGGAGTATTGTATTGTTTTTTTTCGGATTCCACATATAAGTGAGATCATAGAATATTTGTCTCTCTCTGTCTAAATTACTTTACTCAGCATAATGCCCTCAAGGTTCATCTATGTTGTTACACATGGCAAGATTTTATTCTTTTCATGACTGATAATATTTCATTGTGTGTGTACACACAGGCACATATACCACATTATTTTATCCATGTATCTATTGATGGGCACAGAAGGTGTTTCCCTATCTTGGCTATCGCAAGTAATGCTGCAGTGAACATAGCAATGCACATAGCTTTTCAAATTAGTGTTTTTTGTTTGTTTGGCTGTTTGTTTGTTTTCTGAGTATAAATACCCAGAAGTAAATTGCTGAATTATATGGTAATTCTATTTTTAATACATTGAGAAACCTCTACACTGTTTTCCATAGTGGCTACACCAATTTACATTCCCACTAACAGTGCATGAGCATTCCTTTTTATCCATATACTCGCTAACATGTGACATTTCTTCTCTTTTTGATAATAGACATTCTAACAGGTGTTAAGTGATATTTCACTGTGGTTTTGATTTGCATTTCTCTGATGATTAGTAATGTGGAACATCTTTTCATGTACCTATTGGCCATCTGTATGTCTTCTTTGGAAAAATGTCTATTCAGATCTTCTGCCCTTTGTTGTTGTTGTTGTTGTTGTTGTTGGATCATTGTTGTTTTGTTTCAGTGTGTGTGTCTGATCTTGCTTTTGTTTTATTTTGTTTTGTTTTTGTTTGTTTTGCTATTGAGTTATATGAGTTCTTAATGTATTTTGTATATTAACCACTTATTTAGAAGGTTACATTTTTGTTTTGTTGATGGTTTCCTTTGCTGTGCAGAAGCTTTTTAGTTTGATGTAGTTTCACTTGTTTATTTTTTTGTCTTGTTGCCTTTGCTTTTGATATCAGATTTGAAAAGCATTGCCAAGACCTATGTCCAGGAGCTTATGGCCTATGTTTTCTTTTATGAGTTTTATGGTTTCAGGTCTTGTGTTAAAATCTTTAATCCATTTTGAGTTCATTTTTGTGTGTAGTGTAAGAGAGTGGTCCAATTTCATTTTTTACGTATGACTGTCCAATTTTCCCAATACCATTTATTGAAGAGACTGTCCTTTTCCCATTGATTATTTTTGGCTCTTTTGTCATAAATTAATTGACCATATATGCATGGGTTCATTTCTGGGTTCTTTATTATGTTCTGTTGATTAGTGTGTCTGTTTTTTGTTTGTTTGTTTGTTTGTTTGTTTTTTGTTTGTTTGTTTGGGATTTTTTAGTTTTGTTTTGTTTTTGCCAATACCATGCTGTTTAATTACTATAGCTTTGATTATTATAATATACAAGGGCTGTCCAGAAAAAAATCCAGCCATTAATGCTGCTGCTGCTATTTTTTCATATTACATGGCTGGATACTTTCCAGACAGTCCTCATATGAAGTTTGAAATCTGAGAGCATGATACCTACAAGATGGTTCTTCTTTCTCAAGATTACTTTGGCTATTCAGAATCTTTTGTGGTTCCAAACAAATTTTAGGATTGTGTGTTATAGTTCTGTAAAAAGTACCACTGAAATTTTGATAGAATCCATTGAATCTGTAGATTGCTTTGAAGTAGTATGGATGTTTTGTTTTTGTTTTTGTTTTTGTATTGTTTTTGACAGAGAGAGAGAGAGAGAGAGAGAGAGAGAGAGAGAGAGAGAGAGAGAGAGAGAGATACAGAGCCAGAGAGAGAACTGAACTGGGGCACTCCCCAGTTCAGCACATGGGTCCACATGGGCCAGGGCCAGGATTCGATCCTGGGTCCCCAGCGCTGCAAAGTGAGCACTTAACCCACTGAGCCATCCCAGCTTCCCAGTATGGACATTTTAACAATGTCAATTCTACCAATTCATGAGCATGGAATATCTTTTCACTTACTTGTATATTCTTCAATTTCTTTCATCGATGTCTTATAGCTTTCAGTTTACTTCCTTAGTTAAATTTATTCCTAGTTTTTTTTTTAATACAACTGTAAATAGGGTTCTTTTTTTAATTTCTTTTTTTAGTAGTTTATTATTAATGTATAGAAATGCAACATATTTTTGTATATTGATTTATATCCTGCAACTTTACTAAATTTGTTTATTAATTCTAATAATTTTTGTCAGTATTACAGTTTCCATATATGATATCTATGCTTTTTTGTTTTTTTCATTTGTGTTAAGGGAAGAATGTCAGTGAGATAAAATGATTTAATCTAAAGTCCTGCAAGTGGGGGCAAAATTTGAATTAAGTCTGCTTGACCTCAAGGTCATGTTTTATCTCTTACATAGTCCTGCACACCAGATATTTATTGTGCTTGGGCTTTACAAAATACTTTTTTATGTACTACTGCATTTGAACCATCATATTAATTTTCACTGTAAGTTGAGCATTCTGGTACTTAAAGAAGCTGAGTAACAGAAGAAGGTCTATTGTTTCTTTTCTCCCACTTACCCTATCTGATATTCCTCCCTCTTCTTCAGTCATCCTCACAACTGAGGTTATTTCAACAGGTTACCACCTGCCCACTGAAGTATACATACTTTCTTTTCTCCAAACATTCTCCATTCTTGTTTTGCCTCTTTGGCCGTCCAGTCTTCATTCTGGAGTTCATTCCTGTCATAGTACTTCTCCAAAACTCACGTGTGTCCCTGTCAGCAATCCTTTGCTTTGAGCCTGTGGGAATTCATAGCAAAGTATTTTAGGGATTTATTCAACCAAACCTCACAGACCAGCCCCTGACACATCTGCTGTGGCAGTCTTTGTCTCCTTCCTCCAAGTTCTGGAGTCGCTCCGTCAGCACTGGATTTCTTGCTTGGATTGCAGCAAACACCTTGACATGTCCGTGTGTGTGTGTGTGTGTGTGTGTGAGTGTGTGTGTGTGTGTGTGTGTGTTTCCTGCATTTTTAATTCTTTTACTAACACAAATGAAACTGAGTTTAAAGATCACCAAAGCTCTAAAGGAAAAAGCTCGTGGCAGAGCCCGGAGGAAACATTCCTGCTTTGCCCACCCTACATTCTTTTACGATATCACAAATGTCCCCATAGAAATAGAGATATCATCCCATTCTGTGTGCTACAATTTATTGAAATATTATACAAAGCATTACTTTGGCTCTTTTGGAATTTTTCTATTGCTGATGTTATCATACTACAAATTATCTGGACTTTCTCATGTATTCATGTATCAGATATAACTTTGTAGTTCTTATTTTTAGCAGCTGATAGTATTTTTTAAGCCCACAGCACCAATTGCAAGGAAAATGTAAGTCTTACATCATTAATCAGAAAACTCCAGAAATGAAGAAAATAAATATCATTTGATTTATGCTCATATTTGATAATTTTTCTTTTTAATTGTGAAGTACATTTACATTTATCTAGACATCTAAAGGTAGAGGGCAGGTTTTATGATGTGCTCTTTCAGTAAATAAATGTCATAATAGGTTCCTGGAAGGAATTTTGGTATTTTGGCTTATGATGTTCCTAGTTCAAATTGTTCATACATTCATCTTCACAAAATTATGTACACAGAAGACAAACGTAAATCTTGATTCAATATATTAGTATACTATAAAGGTTTTTTAGATAAATTAGTAAAAATAAATACATTTATCTGATAAAATTGTTCTTTTAACATATATCACTTCCTCGGTTTTATCTCATTACAGACTCAGATTTGAAACTGATTTTCTGTCTCCTAAATATGTCCATTAGGTATACTTTTCATTTAAATTCCTTGCTATAAATATAAAACAATGAAAAAAGAAATAATTAAAATACAGTATAAATATGCAGTATGTGTTAGCAGGTAAAAACTACATGAAAAAATATTTCATGTCTGCTTAGACTTATACACAAATAAAAGAAAAAGATAACAGCCAATATATATGCTGATCAAAACCTAAATATAAACATTTAATAAAACAAGAGTACTAAATTTTTTTTTTTAGTTTGCTATTAGATACGAATGCTAGTTGATTGTACTTGTTAGCATGCATAGTAAAGATAACATCCTGAGTCTATCCTGATAGATAAGAGTTCCTGTTACAGAGTGAGATCTAAATTATACAATTTGGTGACACTGATTGGCCTTCTTCGCCCAAGGTACTCTAAGCACAAACGTTTGTTAAAATAAAAGAGTATTCTTAACACGTCTTAGAAATTAGTTAAGAAAAATGTGAAACATAAAGGTTGCCTTTGCTTCAAAATCCTCTCTACTGAATGTTCAAGTTTAATAGACTCAGAGAAAGAACAAAGAAAGTAAACAAAGATTCATAACATAGTTTCAGCAACAGGGATAGATTTACATTTTTGGATATTTGTGGAATCAGATTTCTCTAAGTGACCCTACCTTTAAAATCAGAAGTGTTAGCACAATTAAGAAGTATTTGCCAGTGGAAAATATATATATATATATATATATATATATATATATATATATGAGAGTAGAGAGTGGAAGTTAGGAATAAAGCTCTGGGGATCACAATAAACCTGTAGCACTAACTTTTACCACAGTAAAAATCATAGTGTATCAGTTGGTCATATGACCATAGAACAGAGATTCATTTCACTTATTTTACCCACTCTGCAATGCAACTAGATTTCACCTTATATATATTAATTTTAAAAAGGGGGGTGGAAGTCAGGATGACTCAGTAGTAAGCGCTTGCTTTGCAGCCCCAGGGACTGAGGATCAAATCCCAGCCCCGGCCCATGTGGACCCATATGCTGAACTGGGGTGTGCCTTCCATGTGGGAGGTCCCCAGTTCAGTTCTCATCCCCCCATCTTGGCCTCTGGCTTGAGGGTGAATGCCTCCTGTATCCCCAGCACAGTTCCCACCCTGAGCGGCCCCTGCCCACCTGTGTGGAATGAAACCATGTCGAAAACTGATGACATACAACTATAGAGACTGCTCTGGGCTCTCCCCCTTCTCTCTGTCTTTGTCTCTGTCTCTGTGTCTCTCTCTGTCTCTGTCAAAAACAATAAAATAAATCTTAAAAATATATATATTGTTTCTTTCTGCACTGCTCTCTCCTGTTGTTTTCTTCCCCTGCTTTCTTTTCTCTATCTTTTCTTTCACTCTCCTTTAGTATCTCATATGCTACTGAAGCTTATTGGGTTGTGTTTTTCTCACTCATCTTCCTTCTCTTATTGCTAATTGTTATTGCTGCTCTACAAAGCTTTATGTTTCTTTGTCTTCATTTCAAAATCAGATTAGAAGACAGTTATACTGCTATCTCTCAAACTCAAAATAATGTTTATTTGTATGTGAACTTCAGTTTATGTGCATGTGTGTGTGTCCCACCAGAGAGGGGGCAAATGCCATTTTCTCCATCATAGAACAAAGAAGGAATTCATCGCTCTTACTTCAGTAAGACCAGATAATGTGTAAAGTTGCTAAAATTAGTTATTACCTGCTAAACAAAACAGTAAAATAAAATTGTAAAATAAATAGGCTTGGCATTCCTTCCTTCACATCACAATTACAGCTCTTTAAAATAGCAGCTTTGGCTGCTGATATCTCCCTGTTTGTCATGGGGTCAAAACAGTACCTTCTGAAAAGAATGAATGTAGGGCACTTACTAGTCATACAGTGTTTGGTTTGTTGATGCCCAACAGTTGAATACCTCCAGGAACACACCAAAGACAGTTAGGTTTATGAGCTTGCTGCAGCAGAGCCAGGGGGCAGGGGGGGGGGGGGGGGGGAAGGAGGTTATGTACCATGAGGAACAAGATCTCTTAGTAAGAGCCTGTCAGGAAGTGGACATTATAGGATTTGGGCTGATGCGGGGTGGTTTGGGGAAAATTTTGAAGAAGAGAATCTTGTTATAGATTGAATGCTGTTGGGAAGTGGATATAGTGTGAAGGCTGAGTAACTTAATACTTTTTCCTTTTTGGGGGGAAGTTATATTTTTAATCTTTTATTATTAAATTTATTATAGTGACATTGGTTGATAACAATTACATTGTTTCCACGTGTACAATTCTATATTACGTGGTCTATGCATTATATTATGAACTCATCACCTATGATCAGCTCTCTTTCCATCACCATATGTTTGATTCCCTCTCCCTACACCCCCCTCCCCTAGCTCTCCCACCCACTTCCCCCCTTACCCTCAGATAACCACTAAACTATTGACTGTGTCCATGAGTTTTTGTTCCTTTGTTACTTTCAGTTTTATATTCCACCTATGAGTGAAGTCATACGTCTCTTGATTTATTCAGTCTGACTTATTTTGCTTAATAAGATGGTTTCAAGGTCCATCCATTTGTCACAAATGGCTGTATTTCATCTTTTCTTATTGCTGAGTAGTATTTCACTGTAAATGTACAACTTCTTTACCCAGTCATCTATCAAAGGACACTTTGATGGTTTCCATGACTTGGCCACTGTAAATGGTGCTGCAGTGAACATTGGGGTACATATATCTTTGCAGACTAAAGCTTTCAGGTTTTTTGGGTAGATAGATACCCAGGAGAGGGATTGCTGGGTCATATGGCAATTCCATTCCTAGTTTTATGAGGAATCTTCACACTGCCTTCCATACTGGTTGTACCAATTTACATTCCCACCAGCAGTGTATGAGGGTTTGGTTTTTCTCTACAGCCTCTCCGGCACTTTGTTATTCCTTGTCTTGTTGGTTATAACCATTCTAATAGGTGTCAGATGGTGTGTCATTGTGGTTTAAATTTGCATCCCCTTAATTGCTAGTGATGTTGAGCATTTTTTTATGTATCTGTTAGCCATTCATATGTCTTCGGGAAAGAAGTGTATGTTTAGGTCTTCTGCCCATTTTTTAATTGGATTGTTTAATTTTTTGTTGTTGAGTTGTATGAGTTCTTTATATTTTTTAGATATTAGCCACTTATCAGAGGCATTGTTTGCAAATATTTTCTCCCAATTGGTTGGTTGCCTCTTAGCTTTGTTGATGATTTCCTTTGCAGCACAGAAGCTTTTTAATTAAAGGATCATGTCATCTGCAAAAAGTGACAGTTTCGTTTCACTCACAATTTGGATGGCTTTCATTTCTTTCTCCCGCCTAATGGCTCTGGCTAGAATGTCCAGCACTCTGTTGAATAGCAGTGGTGACAGGGAACATCCTGTCTTATTCCTGATTTTAGAAAAAAAGGTTTCAGTTTTTCCCCATTTAGTATGACATTCACTGAGGGTTTATCATATACAGCCTCTATTATGGTGAGGTACTTTCATTTTATACACATTTTTTTTAAGAGAATGTGTTCATTTTATTAAGTATTAGAAACTTTAACTATAATCAATATATCCATTTTATTAAGAGTTTTGATCATAAATGGATGTTGTATCGTGTCAAATGTTTTTCCTGTGTCAATGAATGTAAATATATGGTTTGAATAATTTATTTTGCTTATGTGGTATATCGCATTGATCAATTTCCATATGTTGAACCATCCTTGTGCCCCTGGGATGAATCCCACTTGATTGTGATGCATAATCCTTTTAATGCATTGTTGCATTCTATTTTGCTAGTATTTTGTTTAGGATTTTTGCATTGGTATTCATCAGAGATATTGGTCTATAGTTTTCTTTTTTGTGCCATCCTTGCCAGGCTTTGGTATTAGGGTAATGTTGACCTTATAGAATGACTTGGGAAGTATTGCCTTGTCTTCAATTTTTTTGAAAAGTTGGAGGAGGATAGGTGTAGTTCCTCTCTGAATGCCTGATAAAACTCTTTAGTGAGACCATCTGGTCCTGGACTCTTGCTTTTGGGGAGGTTTTGGATGATTGTTTCAATTTTCTTACTGTTGATTGGTCCGTTTAGGTTATTCAGTTCTTCTTGATTCAGTCTGGGTAAACTATATGTTTCTAAAAACTTGTCCATTTCTTCTAGGTTGCAAAATTTGGTGGCCTATAGTCCTTCATAGTATTCTTCTATGATCCTTTGTATTTCTGTGGTATCAGTTGTAATTTCCCCCTTTCATTTTTAATTCTGATTATTTGTGTGTTTTCTCTTTTTCGCTTTGTGAGCCTAACCAGGGATTTGTCAATTCTATTAATTTTTTCGAAGAACCAGCTCTTCGTTGAATTAAATTTTTCTATTGTTTTTCTATTCTCTATTTTATTTAGTTCTGCTTTAATTTTTTAAATCCCTTTCCCTCTGCTGGTTTTGGGTGTTTTTTTGTTCTTCTTTTTCTAGTACTTTAAGATGTGATATTAGGTTGTTTACTTGTGATTTTTTTTGTTTCTTGAGATAGGCCTGTAGTGATATAAATTTTCCTCTTATTACTGCTTTTGCTTCATCCCAGTAAATTTGGTGCGTTGTGTTTTTATTGTCATCCATTTCTATGTATTTTTTAATCTCTTCTTTTATTTCTTCTTTGATCCAGTCATTTTTTAATAACATGTTGTTTAATCTCCATGTATATGTGTTTTTTCCTACTTTCTATTTGTAGTTGATCTCCAATTTTAAAACTCTGTGATCGTAGAATACACTTGGTATGATTTCAATCTTCTTAAATTTGCTGAAGCCAACTTTGTGTCCCAGCATGTGGTCTATCTTTGAGAATGTTCACACCCCATTAAATTTAACAATAAAATATAATAATATTAAATTTTAAAAAATAAAAAAAGAGAATGTTCCATATGCACCAGAAAAGAATGTGTGGTAGGATGACATATCCTATAAATGTTAACTATGTCCAATTGCTGTAATGTATCATTTAAATCTGATATTTCCTTATTTATTTTCTGTTTGGGTGGTCTGGCCATGGCTGTCAATGGGGTGTTTAAGTCCCCTACTATAATTGTGTTTTTGTCAGTTTCTCCTTTTAGATCTGTTAATAGTTGCTTTGTAAATTTTGGTGCTTCTTTGTTGGGGGCATATATATTAATAAGCATAATATCTTCTTGTTGTATTGTCCCCTTTATCATTATGAAATGTCCATCTTTGTCTCTTATGATATTTTTTATTCTGAAGTCTGCTTCTTCAGATATAAGTATGGCTACATCTGCTTTTCTCTGGATCTAATTTGCTTGGAGTATTTTTTTCCACTCTTTCACTTTGAGTTGTGTTTGTCCTTGTGGCTGAGGTGTGTCTCTTGTAGGAAGCATAAGGTTGGTTTTTATGCTTTAATCTACTTTGCTACTCTGTGTCTTTTTATTGTGAGTTCAGTCTATTTACATTTAGGGTGATGATTATTATATGAGGATTTTCTATAGCCATTTTATCTTTTGTTTTCTAGTAGCTCTTTTTTATAACTGCTTCTTTGCTTTTTTATTCTCATCGGTTATTTGAGATTGATGGTGTTTATGACTGTTTTCTCTTCTGTCTCTTCTTTTTTTTTCTTATGTGTTTCAGTTCATGTCCTTTTTGAGTGGTTACCATGAAATTTATATAAAAGAAAGTTTCATATATGTAGTGATTCCTTTTCTTAAAGCTCTTTCTTACCTCCATTCTCTTTGGAAATTTAAACCTTTACTTTCTCCTCTTTTATGTTTTTGTTGTTGCACTTTATCCCTATCTTTTTTTGTTTTGTTTTGTTTTGTTTTGTTTTGTTTCAGGTCCAGTCACCTCTTTCAGTAAGTATTTCTTGAAATGCAGGCCTTATACTGGAGAATTCCTTCAGTTTCTGTATGTCTGAAAAAGTCTTTATTCCTCCTTCATATCTAAAGGATAACTTTGCTGGGTAGAGGATTCTTGGCTAGGAATTTCTCTCTGTTAATATTTTGAATACTTGATTCCACTGTCTTCTGGCCTGTAGAGTTTGTGTTGAGAAATCTGATGGTAGTCTGATGGGTTTTTCTTTATAGGTTATGGTATTCTTTTTTTTCTGGCTGCCTTGAGGACTCTTTCTTTGTATTTGACGTTTGACATCTTCAGTATACTGTGCCTTGGAGAAGGTCTGCTAGGATTCAAGTATCTAGGGGTCCTATTTGCTTCTTGGATTTGAGGTTGCAGTTCTTGCCATAGATTTGGAAAGTTCTCATCTACTATTTGCCTGAGCAAAGTCTCTGTGCCCATCTCATCTTCTGCTCCCTCAGAATACCTATTATTCTTTCTAATGGAGTCAGATAGTTCTTGTAGATATCTTTCATTTCTTTTAGCTCTTAGGTCTCTCTCTTCTTCCTTCTGTGGCATTTCCAAATTTCTGTCTTCTGTTTCACTAATTATTTCCTCCATCTGATCAATTCTGCTTTCTGGGCTATTTCATTTTTCATTTCTTTTATTGTGTTATCTCCAGAATTTTTATTTGCTTCTTTTTTATAGATTCAATTTACTTTCTGAGATCACTTAGCTTTCTCTGTGTACTCTGCCAGTTTTCTCTGATCTCTTTGAGTATTTTCAGAATTGCAAGTTTTGAATTCTGTGTCATTTAATTTATATGTTTCCACATCTTCAAGTTCCTTTTCTGAAGACTTTTTCTTTCCTTTCTGAGCACCATTGTTTACTAAGGTACTCATTGCTATTGGAGCATTTCTTTTCCTGGATATGAGAACTTTTGCCCTGGTAGATGTGAAGAAATCTTTCTTTTACTCCCTAGCTGGTATTGCTGCAGTGTCTTATAATATTTTCTTTTGGTTATTTGGTGTTCTCACAGTGGGGGAACTCATAGAAGGTGGAATTCTCTTTGACTCAGTCTTCCTGGTCTCTGTACACCTCCTCTTTGGGGAGATATGGTAGGCAATAGTATACTATTCCACTGCAGTCAGAAGCTGCAATGCCTGTGTTTCTGTTTCTCTAGATCCCTCTGTTGACTTCAGCTGAAAGGGTAGGTGCAAGTTTTGTTGGGAAAGGCACAGGTCTGTTTCTGTCACAGGGTAATGGCAGCTTCCCAGCAGTAGCTCACTGAAGGCAGGCTCTGGGTAGCACTGGCAGGGCAGGCTTTGAGAGAGAATAAGGGGAAGCAGCCAGGTTTTGTGTCCAAGGCCACACAGCACTCCAGCTGGGGCCACACCTCATCAAGGGCCACTCTGTGCTTCAGTCACCAGCACACTCTTGCTGCTGGCATTCCAGACACCAGAAAACCTGCTTCCTGTTCAGGTCACGTGCATTATGCTCCACAGGCCTCTAGCTCCAGCCATCTGACCCATGTACTGGCAGCCAGACCCTCACTCCAGTCACCTGCACCAATCTCTGGCTGCTGCTGGTGTGTCATTCTGGCCTCCTGCACCACACTATGACCAACCTCACCACCATGGCTGCTCCCCCCACACTCCCACCGGGGCTTCTCACCACAGCCAGCCATGCCCACTTTTGCTACTCACCCCATGTTCTGGCTTGCCTGCGCCTCTGCCTTTGTCCATTCTAGGCCTCCAACATGCCCAGAGTCATTCTGCACCTTAACCCGCACTCCCACGCTCCCACCTCAACCAGCCTCTCCTCTGCTGGTTTCTGCGTCAGCCTCTGTGTTGGCCACCAGTTAGGTCTCTGAGTGGCAACCCACAGTGATTCTCTGCACTCCTCCGTTTCTGTCTCTCTTACTTGCCTCCTTTTCTCTCACTTTAGGTATTTTCTTATTATGAATGGATCCTTCAACTGAGGCCATGTGTTGCTTAGGAATTCTCTGGTTGGATTTCAGTTGTTTAATTTGTTATTCTTTCCAGGAGATGTTTCAAGAGCTCCTCTCATGCTGTCATGTTGATTGCATATCTAATACTTTTTCCTATGAGGCAGAGAGGTGCATGCTATAGGATAGGGCTGTTTGTTATTGAGGGGAAAAGCAGTAAGTGTTCGTGTTAGCCAGAAGAGAATGCAATTTTGTTACTTTTGTGGTCAGATGGGGTTCTTTGTGTTAAGACAGTGAAGTTGCTTTTTTGGACTTGTTTCACCAAGGTCAGGGAATGACCCTGTTTGATTACTGTTGACGTTCTGTGGGCCCTAGCTTTTTCCACAGCCTAGCTGTTACAGGCTTCCAGCCGTCTTTTTATTTTTCTTTTTTTCTCAGGTCCAAGAATAAATAAGAGTAATCAATCAGTCAATCCATGTAAATGGCCACCATGCTCAGTACTGAGCTAAATGTTAGGAACACCTTATGGAGAACTATGCATTAATAAGGCACCACAATTTAAAAGTAATCAAAAAAGCACAAAAGAATTGGAGCATACTTAACCAAGATTTGAAACTGAAGTTAATATTCCATCATTCATTAACCTTATGCCATAGAAAGTTTTAATGAAAAATTTTTGATAAAGCTATTCATTTATTTCATAGCTATAAGGAATGGTACAGTTTGAAAATTAATTTTTATAAATAATCCCATGACTTATTCCTCCTCCTAGTTATACGCAAGATATTTTGTTATTTGAACAGTTGAAAAGGGCTTCCTTTTTTTTTTTTTTCCTAATTACAAATTAGAGATAACAGCTATTTCTTTTTCTCTCACAAAGCAGCTGGAAATTGTGTAAGTTCTGATTCTGTATGTTTTAGTATTTTTACTCTTTAATGATAGTAAACCATTAAAAGAATATAAATGTGAGAAGAAAAGTCTAAATTGGCACAAAGAGTTGACAGGCTCACTCCAACTTCTGGTGCCTACTTGAATATTACCACTTTACACAGATTCGAAATTTTAAGGGCATGGCCCTGGTAGCAGTAACGTTTAGAGGGAGTCTTGGCTTCCCCTGCATTATTTTTAACACTAGCTTTCTCATCACTAGGTTTTGGTAGGACTAAACTGAGTATGTTGCTGCTGCTTGTGACTATAGCCATCATTTAGTTTTCGTTTTCATTGGAAACTTTAGGGGTTTTTCTTTTCTGTTGTTTTAGTAGGGTTATATGTGGAGATATTCTCTTTTTATTTTAAATAATAGAATCTCTAAGAAATATTTTTTGGGAGAAATGGATCACCTTGAAGTTTAAATATCATAGTAAAAAAAATAATTCAACTATCCATCAATCAGTGAATAAATAAGCCAACTGTGGTGTAGCCATACATAGAATATTACACAGTAGCATAAAGAAACTAAATACAGTACATGCTACGATGGATGAACCTCAAAAACATGCTAAGTGAAAGAAGTTGAACACAATGGTCACATATATACTTCTATTTATATGAAATACCAACACAAAACAAAACAAAACACAACAAACAAATGGCCAATCTAGAGAAACAAAAAGCAGGTAAGCGTTTGCCCATGTTTGAGGGCACAAGAGAGGGATAGACTGCAAACAGGCTTGCGGGAGTTTTAGAGACGATGGAAATGTTCAAACCCAGTGCTATAGATTTATTATGAAACATTGACTTGTATACTTAAAATGAGTTAATCATATGATCTGCAAATTGTATTTAGATAAATTATACCTCAATATTTTAAAAAGTCATGGCATCTGAGTATATACATAATACATGCTGTTGTGGCTCACTTCTCTTTTTGATATTTTATGTATGATTTTACTTTTACCAACATATAATATATATGTATGTATACATATACATTATATATATACAAAATACAGTGCACTGTATAAAGTATATTCATCTTAAGTGTAAAGCCTAATAAATGTTTTCATATACAAACATGTTCACCAACTATTCAAACCAAGCTATAACATATTTCCAGCGTGTCATAGATTCTCTCATGACCCTTGCTAGTCAGAACCCTAGAGGGGAATGGCTTCTCGCCACCTCTGGTGGCATAGATGGACCTAAAGGGTATTTTGTTTAGTGGAATGTGTCAGACAGAGAAAGACAGATGGTGGTTTTGGTTATATTTGGAATCTAAAGAATAAAATACACAAACTTACAAAATAGGAACAAACAAAAGGCTTTTGCTTGATTTTTAATTGGATTGTTTGTCTTTATCTTATTGATTTATGGAAGCTTTTAGTATATTCTGGATAGTAATCCTTTGGCAATACATGTGTTACTAATATCTCTTTTCAATCTGTGGCTTGCACTTTTTAATGATGACTTTTTATGGACAGAATTTCTTATTTTTTAGAAAATTGATGCATTTTTTATCTTTTTATTCTTAAAGGAAAATTTATAAATTAGTAAATTTATAAAGCTGCATAACTATCACCACAAACAAGTTCTTCTTTAATGAGGCTTAGAAATTTTGGATCTATATGAAATAATCTTTTAATAAAATGCTCAGTGGAAAATGCTCATTTCTGATGCGTTTTCTTGACATGGAAAGAGCTACTGCTCATCCCAAGTATAAATGTTATGCAGGCCTGTTTTGTAACATATATCACAGTACATAATAATCCTTTGCTTATCTATACAGCTGCCTCACTAGCTGTGAAACATTCATATGTGGAGTTTAAGAGCCTAGATTTGGGTATCAGTCAAATCCCAGCTTCACCACTTACTGAATCTTTCTGGTCTTCAGGTCTTCAACTATAACACAAAGATGGCAATATCTACCTCCCAGGTTATTTCTTGAATATATATGAGATAATGTTTGTGCAAAGCTTATAACAGAACTGGGTATATAGTAATGGTTTCATAAATATTAATGATGATGATAATGATGATGATGACAATAATGATGATTTTATCTTCAAACCAAGCACAATGTCAAATTAATTCTTGTCCTTTAGCACCTAACACAGTACATACTCGTATTTGTCTCAACCTTCCCACAAGCCAATTGCCCTTGCTAGTCATTTGTTTTAATAGGTAGTAATTTTATTTTTTTAAATGTCTTTGTATTCCTTGAGAGGAAGTTGTTTATTATTTGTCAACATTTATAACAGTCTTAAAAACCCTTGAGTATATTTTTGTCTTTTGAACAAATAACTCATGTAGATTTAGCGAGTGATTCATTCAAGTTTAAGAAATTAAATTTAGCCCATTATTGTCACCCTCAAATATTTTTTTGTTTTTTTGTTTTTTAAGGGGAGAAAAGATTATTTTAGAACCTTTTAAAATCACTGTGTTTCTATCCTGTAAAGAATAGAGCATCATATGTCAAATCATTTTGAAAACATACACATTAGTTTTGTATTTTGTTTTTGTTTAGGTTTGACTGTGACAGGCCATATTACTGAATAATTTCTTACCAACCTGAAGCTTCTGGGCTCAGTTTCAATATTCTGTTTAATATTATTCCCTCCAACTTTCTCCTGACAGAGCTCAATCAAGATGCTAGTTGTCTGCATGCATTGCATTCTGGACGGGTTTGCTATCCTTGGCGTTGACTCTGTAGCAGGCCCTTGTGTTGGTTTATTACTGAACCTCGTTGTCGTGGCAGAGACCCTCTTTTTTTCCTCAGTGAGCTAATAAGCAGTAACTTCACCATCCTTCGAAGTTCACCCTAACACAGTGTCTGCTACATTTCTGAACATGGTAAGTTTTAGGTGCTTCCAACTTGCAAAATTGCAAATTGATATCCATGGGGATTTCTGAGAGCTTCTTTCCCAGAGTGAATGACAGTCCTGAGACTATGGCTCCATGTGAGTAAACAAGGTCTCCACTGTTGTCTGGAGGAGCTGCCAACTGGACACGGAGTTCTGATGAGAAAAGCGCTGCTTCCACTGGGCCGGTATTCAGACTCAGGGTCACCAAGTAGCTCTTGCCAGGAGCAAAACAAAGTTCTCAAGAGAATATTTGCTGTGACTCTGACAGGCGCCATTCACACATGACAGACTTGCCTTCCAGTTTTTATTATGGCTTACTAATTCTGGAGAAAGATTGAACTTTTTTTTCAATACATGCTCATCCAAAGGTCAAAACAATTTTAAACAAAGCCAGGCATGCAATAGAATGCAGCATTTAGTTGTGCAGTAAGGCCGTGTAGGAACTGAGAGAAGTGTTATGTTTACCTGTCTGGAAAGGGCACTTTAATCAAAAGACTGATGGCAAGATGAGCTTTGAATTTGTTGTTCTGTTTCTTCTGCATCTGCATGAAATTGTGCCTTGGAAACCATATATTACTGAGATAAGTGATTCCAGGGAGAAACACAGGCTCTGAAGTAAACACAAAACCATAGCCACAGAATAGAATGCTTTGCTCACGTTTACAGCCTCGCGGTGCTCATCCAACAGGAGCTGCCAAGGGCTAGAGATGTGTAGGGATTTGCGGAAGGTAAGTTTCCTCATTATGACACATAGACACTTAGGTCTTTCTGTCACTGTGTATTTCCTTAGGTGGGTAATGACAGTCAGAGGAAGGCCAATGCCTGCTATTCAAACCTAGCATGAAAAATGAAGTTTAAAAGCAAACAAAACAGTGATGGTAAGATCCAGTTCCCCCCCCCCCCCCTCTCCCAGATGGAGAGCAGACTTTCCTCCCCTGCAGCTTCGGTGCTCACGCTGGCCCTCTCAGCTCCCAAGAAGAGGGAGTGCTTTGGGGAGTGGTCTACACTTCCTCGGTACAGGGATTGGACCTCCACTCTTCTCCAGGGCTTCATTCATCTCTGCACGGGGATGTGGCCGCTCCTGAGCCCCGTGGACCGAGTGTGGCTGATCATGGGCCAAAGAAATGAGAGGCAAGTCTTCACACATCATCACACTCCATAGCTCACATAGCAAGATGGATGGGTGGGGGGTGGGGGACTTACTAGCTGAGACCCAAAAGCCTAAAAGAGAACCAGATTTAGATTGGAGGATCATGACTGCTACATGAATTTGAACTGGGTTTGAGATCCTCAGTGGAGGTGTGAAATAAACAGTTGGACATACAAGTCTGGATCTCAGAGGTGAGAGCTGGTTTCCATGTGATCGCAAGTGAGTCATGTGCCTACTGAAGGTCTGGGTACAGACGAGGTTGCTCAGATAATGTGAGAAGAGGAGCCAAGAGGAGAGCGAGGAGAGTACCAGCATCTCATTGCTGGAGTAGAAGGTGAATACGACTATCAAAAGACGGAAACAGCAACCAGAAAAGTAGGAGAAATCAGGACCAGTTCTCACAACATAGATGAAGATTGTCTCAAGACAGAGGGCAGACCCCAATGAGCATAAAACGCTGCTGAGGGACCTGGTAAAATGGAGAAGGCAGAATGCCCATTGGATGCAATGAGCTGAAAGCACTGGTGGCCCTACGATGGCTGTTTTACTGAAATGACTGGAGAAGAATGCACACAGGAGTGATGGGGAGAGAGCAGGAAATGAGGACATAGAAACACCCAGTACAGGCAACTCGAGAACTTGAGCTTCTTGGGGAGGAAATTGGATGAGGGCTGGAAGAGGATGTGGCATTGAAGGAATTGAACTTTGTTTTTTGTTTGCTTTTCCAAATAGAAGAGATTATTAGGTTTAAATGCCAGGGGAGGACAACCCCAGAGGTTTTCTCTAAGGGATGTAGAAAAAGTAAACTATAGTGTCACTCCTGAGAAGGCGTGGGGGTAGACCCCAAATCAGCCCAAATAAAAGCCAGAGGTAGGAGAAGTCTTAATAGAAGGGGACAGGGGAGGATGATACCTATATAAACAGGCTTGTGTGTTTGGGAGCAGAAAGCTGAGGGGTTTCTATGTCCTCTGTGTGTCTGTGAAATACAAGGTGAATTCTGTTGTTGAAGAGAGACAAAAGGCTCCTTAGATTACAAACACAAGTGGTTGCAAGTGTTTTGGCAAAAGCAGAAGGTGAGCTCAATTGGAGACAGGTTGAGAACAAGGCACCACCGAATACAGAATAAACCTGTGAAGTTGTTAAAAAACGCAGGCCTGGAGTTCAGGTGGGAAGATGGGCTAGATTTACATGGCATTAGCATTACCAGAGATGTGTGCTGAAGCCACAGGGTTAGATTTCTTCAATCATTTAAAAAATATGTACTGAATGATAATTATGAAACTTGTAGCTGCAGAGAACATGAAGATAAAGCAAAATGGCTCCCAACCTCCAGGTACTCACAGTGTAGAAGGAGGCAGACATTTAAACAGGGGCTAACCACACAGCACGGCAAGGGCTCTCGGGCAGGACAAAGCTTTATACAAGTTCAAGTGGAAACGCACCTCCCTTTTTTAGTGAGATTCAGAGAAAACCTTAGTGGGGAAACAATGTGTTTAGATGTGAAGAAATAGTAACAAACCTGGTAAAGAGAGGAAAGTGTTGTTTCTGGTAGTGGGAACATTACAAGTAGGAGTAACGTCGGTTCAACGTGCGAAATTTGTAGAAAAGACAGATGCTGCCACATAAACCAACTAGGTCACTTCTGAAGGCGTAGACAGAAAAATCCCAGAATCATGCAGTAACAAGGCCAGAAGCAAAGATCACCCTGTGTTACAGAGCAAGAACAAGCCCAAGAGAAGAGGAAAGGTAGCTGAAGATAACGATGCAGGAAGAAGGACAAGTACAACCCAGACCTCCACACAGCCGTTGTAGTGCTTGCTTCATGATGATGGCTAGTTCACCATGATGCCTCACCTGCTGCAACATGGAAGTTGCATAGCAAGGGACAACATCTTCGGGGCTCCACCCCCAAGCAGCAGGTGTCTGGGCCAGCTGACTCTAGACCAGGTGGTGCTTGGCCTCTGGTCTTTATGTCCACGGTTAGGCTAGAATTATGTCGTGAGAGTCTCCAGGGTTGTCCCCACTGTCCTTATGGAACTGCAGATGTAGCTTACGTGAGAGAGATAACTGCCAGCGGAGCAGCACCGGAGGTCAGGGGGAGTCAGTCCTCATAGAGCCTCTGCTTAGGAGCCAGGCGCTAAAGCTGCTCCACCCCTTCACGTGGGTTACGCCATCTGTCTCTCAAACCTCCTAGGAACCTATCAAGGTACCAGCCTTCATGATGCGTTAACCTAACCCTAAAAACCCAGGAACCCTACCTAACCTAACAGAATCTAGGAAATCCAATGTCCCCGTAGGTGAATGGGAAGTTTAATAGGAAACTATTTGTTTAACAAATCAAGTTTGCAATCTTTTGCTTGTTTGCTTAAACTAAGCCTGTGTTTGTAAATATAGCAGTCTGCACACAACCTTAAATTCACTTGTTTTGGTAAAATTGTCCTCAGGTCATAATTCTGAACATTGATAATAACTACAGCATGACAGATACAGCAGGTGTAAGAAATTACACTGAATTGCCCCTGACTATTCACTATACCAGGGTCTCCTAGAATACAGGGAGCCTGGTGATGCTTAGAATAGACCCCTCCTTCTCTGTAGACATGGTGGCCTTGCCCAGCCCCATGGGCAGGCTGCAGACTGGGTTTGAACCCCACTCTTGCCCCCTCAAGTCAACCTGCACAACCGTAGCCAATGACCAACTATCAAAACAATTCCCTGATTTACTGTTTTGTTTTGCAAAAGCTGCTGTAAGATAAAAGTAGATTATTAACCTTCCTGAAAAGCCAGATTCAGAATTCAAGTTTGATTCTGGTGCTACTAAGAAGATAATTGGGATATAATATAAAGTCAAGATACAACACAAGCTTTGCAAATAGGATTATTACTAATGAATAAAAACGAATTGAAAGACAGGCACTGTTCTAAACACCAATACAGAATGCAAGTTCATGGTCAGAGATAGTTACGTAGGTGGCATAACTGCTGTAACTTCACAGGCACAGTCAATATCTCTTTGATCACCTGGGGCCAGAAGAAACTGTGACTAGGTAGGCTAAAGTCACCTCAGGTGAAATCAGCTATCAACTGATAAACAATAGGGAAGTAAAAACAAAACAAATACAAAAAAACAAATTTAAAACCCCTCAAACACCAGAATCCAGATGATAAACATGAGTTTTCATTCTTTCTCTTTTTTTTTTTTATTAATTGTTGGATAAGGGAAAAAAGGAAATAGAAATAATGACTTTCATATATTGAAAAACGTTTGTTGAGCACCTAGTATGGACAGGCACTTTTTCAGTCCTCAGAAACAAAAGCTGGGCCTTAATGGATCTTTAACTCTGCTGTGGGGAATACAAAAGGTAAACAATAAACAGAACAGTATGTCTTGTATCCAGTAATAATAAGTGCTAAGAAGTAAATAGGGCAGAGTAGGGGACAGGGAGGAAAGGAATAATGCTATCTTAGGTAAGTTGAGTAAAATCCACCATAATAAGGAGACATTTGAGCAACATCTGAGGACAGTGAGGAATCTGATGACCGTTATGGAAAAAAGATTCCAAGTGGAAAAACTATTATGGCACCTGCAAAGCCTGCTCTGGGACTGTGCTTGGGTGTTTGAGGAAGAGCAGGGGGACAGAGTGGCTGGAGCAGGTTGAGCAAGGGGAAGAGGGAACGGATGGTATCAGGGCTGGGAGGGGGCGGGGGCGCAAGTCACGGGAACGTGGGAAGGACTTCTGCCTCCGCTGCTAGTGAGACGGGCAGCCAGCAGAGGGCGAGCAGCAGCTGACACCATCGACTCACTTTGAAGTTAGAAGTACAGACTTGGAGACAGGGAGGCCATTTAGTGCAGTCGTATAGGGTCAGCCATCGGTCATTCCCCTCCCGCGGCAGCCCAGACATTCGTTCTGTCAGTGACAGCGCTGGAGACTTGAATCACCTCTGACGCAGGACGGAGTGAGGGAATACACACACGGGCAAGCTACGGAAACGCTTGCAGTCACTCTGTAAAAGCACCTCTGGAGTGAGGAGACCAAGGTGATGGTCCAGATCGGAAGGAGCAATGAGGCCGCAGGATGTGTCAGCAGCGGGAGCAAGGGGCTGAGTGGCAGAAATCGGCGAGGGTTGTGATGTTTGAGGAAGAAGAGGGAGGGAATAAAGGACTGACGGGAGAAACGTGCAGTGACGGATTCCCTTCATAAGAGATGGGGTAATGAATGCTCTGCCTTCTGCTGAGATGGGAAACAGGGAGGCAAAGCCGCTGGAGGGAGAACATGCATTCCACTTGTACGTAGTGTGTTGACTTGCATTAAAGATTCGGTGCTCAACACAAAGTGTAACACACAGACAAAGTACTGTAGAGCCGGACACCTGGAACCTATGGAATTTTTACTAACCAACGTAACCCTAATAAAGTTAACAGTAGAAAAAAAAAAGATTCAGTGATAGGCTCATAACTACTTTGAAGATGTGTACACTATAAATACGCAAAAACAACTATCTCATGTAAGTTCAGCAAATGTTTATTGTGTCAAGTGAAAAGCGGGTGATGTAGTAGTCATGGAAACAACGTCGTCAGTGCTCTCATGGAGCTTACGTTTCAGGAAACAAGGAGTAAACCAGTGAGGAAGTAACATAATTACAGATAGTGATAAACAGCATAATTAAATAAAACAGGCTGCTCTGGGTGAGAATAAAGGATGGGGTTGTCCAGGACATCCCCTCTGAAGAGATGACATTTAAATTGGAGCTTGAAGACCAAGCAGAGAAAGGGCAACAGTTTCCAAAGACAAAAGCCTTGAAGTGCACAAGAGGTTAGCAATAGAGAAGGAGTTCGTTCTTTATAACAAGTGGGATGATATTGCCAGACAGGATATGAAGGAAATTAACAATTAAAATGGGAGAATTGGGTGGCTTTGCTAAGCTTTGGGGTTGACTTCTTAATTAAGGCATCTTAATAAAATTATTCATCCAGAGCTCCAAGGCAGTGTATCTGAATATTGTGTATCTGAATATTGTATAATGTATTACAGTCATTACAATCAAACTGAAATCAGTTGCCTTATCAGGAAAAAAAGTGAATAATTGACATAATGTGAAATTATTTGAAGAATCTCATTTAATAACAGCAGGTTTATCTGCAGGTTAATCAGCAGGCTCATAAAACAAGTTTTAGGTAAATACTTATAAAGAAAATTTATTCTGTGCTGTGGTGTCCCATTCTTTTGTTAGAAAAAAATGAAAAAGAATGAGGTCAAATTTTAAAAGTTTCACAGTATAAATAAGTACCTGTTTTCCTACTTCAAGATTTTTTCCTAATTTATGGCTTATTTTTTTAATTTTATATTAATTTCAAGTGTACAGGATAGTGATTAAACATTTATGTAATTTAAGAAGTGATTCCCTTGACTAGTCTAGTGCCCACCTGGCACTGTGCATAGTTCTTACCAGATTGTTGACTATGCTTTAATCTACATCCCACAACTAATTTGTAACTACCGATTTGTACTTCCTAATGTCCCTCTTATTCAGTCACCCCCAACCCCCTCCCATCTGGCAGCCATCATGATGTCTCTATACCTATAGTTTGTTTCTGTTTTGTTTGTTTTGTTCTTTAGTTTCCACATATAATCAAAATCACATTATTCTGTCTTTCTCTGTCTGACATACCGGTAGTCCATTAAACAAAATACCCTCTAAGTCCATCCATACCACTGCAGATGGCGAGAACCTACTCCCTTCAAAGCTGAGCGATATTTCATTACAAATATATACCACCTCCTGTTTATCCATTCATCCATTGACGGACACCCAGGCTGCCTCCGTCTTGGCCATGTAAACAATGTCGCAATGAACATATGGACACATTGGTTCCCTGACAGTAGTGCTTTGGGTTTCTTTGAATAAATATCCTGAAGTGGAATTACGGAGTTCTTCTTTGTCTCTTGTTATAACCTTTGTGTAAAGTCTGTGTTGTCTGGTATAAGTACGCCTACCTTAGCTTTGCTTGTTTGTTTAGTTGTTCCCACTTCCATGAAATTATTTTTTCTCATCTTTTACTTTTAGTCTTCATATGTCTTTTGGTAGGAAGTGAGTCTCTTGCAAGCAGCATATGAAAGGGTCTCATTTTCTTATCCTTTCAGCCACCCTATCTTTGTCCCCAGAGGTAGCTTGGTGACACTCCAGCTGGGTTGGAAACTAGTCATTGGGTCTGTCAGCCCTGAGACCTACTGGGAGGGGTCCTTCCATAGTCCAAGTTCAGCTTCAGCCTGGACCCTGCCCTGGCCTACCTGGCATGAACTACAAAGCAATCCACAGACAGCCGCCACCCACACTGGACTTAGAGGTGCCTAGAGAGGCCAATCTGCGAACCGATGCCTGTTGTCAATAATGCCAGGCTTGGAGCTGCTCAGCCAGAGGTACAAGACATGCCAAAGTCAGGTGCTGCTTGTTCGGGTTTTATGAACCTTGCAGAGATTTTAGGGAAGTCCACAGCAGAGCTAAGGCAGGCTATTTATGCAGAAAAGCCACTGGAAGTGACTTGAGCGGGCCTGCAAGTTGGGTGGGGTGGGATCTCAGGAAGTCAGGGCGAACAACCAGTGTCAGCCAGGTTGCCGGACACTCAGATACGGCGTCTGCCTATTTCTGCATGCAGGGACGGGGAGAGCACCACAAAGAAACAATGGCTTCTGCCAGCTCCTCTGTCCAGGAGAAAGCTGTCCCTCTAGCCCTCGCCCTGACGCCAGACAACTCAGTTTCTCCCTGTATATCTCTGGCAACGTTTGAGCTGCTGCCCCAGAGCTGGAGCTCAGAGTGAGCGAGTCTGTCAGTGAATAAGATGGGCACGGGCCCTTTAAGAGGAGCACCCAGGACTACAGCTGCCCTAGTCTCACTCAGCCACAAGCTCCGCTGGTTTTCACAGTCAGAAGTTACGGGTACTTCTCTCCCAGCACTGAAACCCTGGGCTAAGGGAGCCCGGTGTGGGGCTGTGGCCTCTCACTTCTCCAGGGGAGACCTCCACACTGAGATACACTGCCTGATTTTTAACGGTCACGTGGGGGTACGGAACGAGTTTGTTTCGCATCTCTGCCCCTCCTACCAGTATGGAGGCAGCTTCTTCTATATGTCATAGTTGTAGGGTTTGGGTTCAGTTAGACTTCAAGCGATTCTCCATGATGGTTGTTCTGTAGTTTAGTTGTAATTTTGATGTGGCCGTAAGAAGAGG
Organism: Craseonycteris thonglongyai; assembly: GCA_004027555.1. Classification (NCBI taxonomy): domain Eukaryota; kingdom Metazoa; phylum Chordata; class Mammalia; order Chiroptera; family Craseonycteridae; genus Craseonycteris; species Craseonycteris thonglongyai. Next base: position 8,960 of record PVKE010006506.1, on the reverse strand, counting down.
AAGGACAGCATTTACCTGCTCCACCATCTTGACTGAATCTCCCTACCTGAAGAATTTGACACTCATTGTTATTGAACTTTTTGACATCTCATTGCTCTTCTGTAAGATTGGAAGACTTGCAATTTGTGCCACTTTTATTAGTTGCTGTGTCCTCAAGAAAAGTTTTAGTATCTTAGTTCCCTGGGAGAAAAGTCAAGTAATGAATGAACAGAGTGTGACTGATGGTTTGGTGTCCTGTAAACAACAAAAGCGTTCTGCCCCCATTGAATAACAGGTGTGACGGGCGACCTTGGGTTGTGTGCTACATCAGCAGTGTGGTTAAAAGTGCACCATTAAAGGACAGTGCATTTTTCACACACTAACACATTAATGTCTTGAAAGTAATCAATACGACAGGGTTAAAGATCAAAGCTAAGTACGGTAATGGCATCAGTTTTTGTTACCTTTTTAACTTGTTAAATAGCAGAGAAGATGGGATTAGTTCAAATACAGTGGCACTAGGTTTATCCTTCCCTCTTGTCCTGCTCATGTCTCCCTTGGTAATACCTTCATCAGAGTGGGTTGGAGACAACAAACGCAGCCTGAGATTTTCTCCAAGGCGGTGTTTATGTGGGCTTGATTCAGGCTCCAGCAAGCTGGGAAGAAGTAGTAAGAATCATAATAGTGAGTGTAGGATTGTAGGTATTGAGCAATATTTTCAATCATCGCAGCTTTTCTCTTTTTCTCTTTGTTCATTTCTTTTCTTCCTAAACATAAATACGCTCAAGACCCCACTGTTTTTGTGGAATCTGTCCTCTCTTCTGGTCACCCCTTGGCTGCTCACACTCATGCGGCCTTTCTGTTTTAATCATTCATATCTGCTTTCTTATGTCCTCATCACTGAAATATGAAACTGCTGTTCAAGTCCTGCAGTGACCTCCTTACTCTTTGCAGCTTCCTTGTGAAGTCTTTCCTCTTCCTGGGTGTGGACATACCATGAGGCAAGAATGTGGCTGGCTACTTACCCCGTTATACATACTATTTCCCATTCTCAGGCTCCGTTATCACTATGGATCACTCACAGATTGGAAGCTTTGGCTCTGATCTCTCTGTTGATGTCACCAATTGTGTCTTTTGTACATGCTGAGCTCTGCACTGCTGTATCAGAAGGGTTCTCTACCAAGGTACTGTTGGCATCTGGGGCAGGAAAGTTATTTGCTATACAAGACTATGTCACAAATTGCAGGACATTTCGCATCTCTGGACTAAATGCAAGTAGCACCTTGCAAATAATTCTAAGTCAAACCTAAGGAAGTAGAACCAGCCCAGCTGAGATCTAATATTACCTCAAGTTCACCTCATGTAGAATCAAACTGAGTATCTCTCCCCCAAACCAATACCCTCCTCTGAAACAGAAATAACTTTGAAAATACCGGTATCCGTATTTACTTAAACTTAAAACCAAGGAACCTCTACCAGCTGGTCCTCAAAACCCATTAATTTCCTTTTCAGTGCCTCTTACCTCTGCCTGTGTTATGTGACATACCATGTGCGTGGTACTCCAAGTCTTGATCACCTCACTGCCAGAACAATTGCTCTATTTCCAGGCGCATCCTAGAACATCACACTGACTATGCCTCTCACTTGCTTTAAAACCCACAGTTCTCAAGCTTCTACTACAGGATCAAGGCTGAATAGGTGCCTTGAAAACCCTCCTCATACACATTTTAAAAATGCATAAAAATACTTTTTAAATATTTTTGAAATATATAATTGAGCTTGCATGAAATAAAGATCCTCAGAGGCCTAAAATGAAGCAACACCACAGGCCAACAGCAAAAATGAGCACTGAAGCCAGAAGCTGGTCTGATGACTCCTGCCGGTTCTCCGCAGCAGCCACTTCTGTGTCCATAACTGTGTGGAGGACCAAAGGCTAGCCCAAGTGATGAGTTGTAGCAAATAGCCCTGTATGAAAAAGAGAAGCTAAAGGTCTGGACTCTCAGTGAAGAAAACAAAACAAAACAAAACAAACAAACAAACAACTAAACTAAAACTAAACCCACCCTGCAAAAGAAAACAGAGTAGGAACGTTGACTATCTGGGCCATGGCTTCTAGTAAAGAGAAAAAGAAATTATCCCTTGAAGATATTTAACAAAGAACCAGTGCTGATTTTTTACACATAAACTTCATATTACTTGCATGGTTGAAAAAATTCAAACCAAAAAAATAAAACATCAAGCCCCACGTATCTGATGAAAGCAAATGCAACTTATCTGAGAGATACAGCTTCAACTGCATGTCAAAGAATTGCCACAGATACATTTCTAAGAAACATGATCTCAAAGGAAAAAAATGATCATGAAATGTGTGGAGAAACAAGGTACCATAATTTTGAGTCAACGTAAGGAACTAATAGCATTTTCAGCCTTGCAAAAACTTAAGATACTGAAATTATTTCAGATTGGTTCTTTTAAAGGGGGAATTAAAGATACGATTTAAAAAGGCATTATCAAAAGTAATGAGTAGCATTTGAAAAAATAAATAAATAAAACTTGTAGAAATCAAAAGGTAATGGATAAAATTAAAGGCTTAATGGTGGAGTCAAATAGCACTTTCTACCCAGCCAAAGTGAGAATAGTGAAATGGTAAATAGGTTCTGAAGAAATTTCCCAGAAATCTGCCCCATGCAACACAGAGTTGTTAAATATGAAAGAAAGATTAAGAGCAAGGAAATTACATCAATCACATCTAACACATATTGAAATTCTGAAAGAATAAAAAAGAAAGAGAAGCCCTATTTTAGTGCATATTAACTAAGAATTCACCAGAACTGAAGAGAATATGGAGATTCAGATTCACATTAAGAAGTCACAGTGGATCCAAACAAGAGTGAGAAAAAGCCCCACCTAGATAAGGAAAAGTACAGATTTCCTACAAAACAAATGCTATTAAAACTGATGGTTGGTTTATTGACAATGGAAACCAGGAGATGTTAGAATAATATTTACAAACAGTTATGAGAAAATAACCATCGACCTTAAATATATCGGTCAGAAAAGGTATCTGTTGAAATAAAGTCATTTTTAGACAAATAAGAACAGTAATTGTAGATCAGGAGAAATTTTACATTATTACATAATTAAATACAGCAATACTATCCACAAGAACTTTCTGAGGTTCTTTTGAAAACGTTTACTGTACAATATGATAGCCACTAGCATATACGATTAGGAGAGGATAAATTAAATTTTAATTTTATTTAATTTTGATTACTTTTAATTTAAAGAGCTGCATGTAGCTATTGGCTACCTATTGGGCAACACAAATAGGATTAAATAGCATAATCGATAAGTGTGAGTTGTGAACACATACAGAAAAATTAGAGAATACACATTTTTTTTCAAATACATGTAAAACATTTTTTAATATTAACCACAAACTGGACTCTTTAGAACAAATCTCAACAAATTTTAGATTATTGGTACCACATAGATTCTGTTCTCTGATGATGTTTATATTAAATTTTAAAAATCAGCTAAACATAGACCTTTAGAAAAAGACAGCCTAGCATACAATTAGAAATTTTTAAAGATAATTCTAAATTTCTGAGTTATAGAAGAATTAATAATCAAAATTAGATAACATGTATTACCAAATGAAAATCATAACCACCCAGTTTAAATGTGAGAGACATCCTGAGAATGATATTTTTATAAAATTTAGTCTTAAATGCATCTATTAAAAAATTACAAAGGCTAAAAATTATTGAGCCAAACATAAATATTAGGAAATTAAACAAACGACCCTAGTAAATATCTAAAGATAGTACAACAGATAAAGTAAATGTCATACCAAGAATTAATGAATTACAAATCAAACATTACAAGAAGATCAGCAAATTGATTCTTTGAAAAAAACTGTAAAATCAATAAATTTGTGACTAGACTGATCATAAAAAGAGAGAGGATACTAGTAGAAATGAAAATACAACTTTTTACCAATATATTTAAATCTTTACATGTAATAGGCAAATTCATAGAAAAATATAACATATAAATGGATACAACAGGTATGTGAAAACATAAACTTCTATAAATGGATATGCTCTTATAACAATTAAAGATACTAAATTATATTAGCTTCAGCTAGTTTACAAATGATTTTGATCTTATACAGTTCTCAACCATTCTTTGAAGCCAGTATTAACTGGATACCAAAACATAGTGATAGTACAAAAATGAGAAAATGTCAAGCCAGGGTCATTCATGAACATAGTAGCAAAATCTTAAACAAAAGAGGAAAAGAAATCTAGAAATATATATAAATAAAGATTTATCACAACAAAGTTTATTTTTTACAAGCAGTATCATTTTAGAAAGCTAAAAATGCAGTTCACCACATTAACAGCTAAAAGGGGGAAAACATTATCAAGTGCAGACAAAGAATTGAATGAAATTAATTATCAGCTCATATTAAAAATAATTTTAGTAGAGGATACCAGGATAGCTCAGCAGTTGAGCACTTGCCTCGTAATTAGGTACAAGGTCCAGTGTTCGATCCCCATCCTTGGCCCGTGTAAACCCTGTACGCTGAACTGCAGGGCAACTTGAACTGCTGAGATGGCTCAGTGGCAAAGGTTCTTGTCTCCCTTGCTGGAGGCAACCTCATTCAGTTTCAGCCCCACTCAGCCCCACGTCCACCTCCATGGAATGAAACGAAGTCACAACTGATAACTTGAGACTATGGAGACTGCTCTGGGCTCTCCCCACTATCTCTCTCTCTCTCTCTCACCTTATCTCAAACAATAAAATAAAATTTAAAAATAATAATAATAATAATCTTAGCAGATGACAAATGGAAAAGAACTCCCTCAAACAAAAAGATGAAATGTTTTTAAAAAGTGACAGTAGCATTGAATTTCATGATCAAGCATTAAGAGCATTTTCTTTAAAATCAATAAACATACAAAGACCCTCATCACCAATTTAGTTTAATATTGAATAGTAGGTCATAATCACTACATTAAGACAGAAAAGAAGATATGAAAGCATACAGACTAGAAAGGAAGAAACAAATTATGTGTCATCATTCATTAAAAAACAATGTAAACTTGGGAAAATTAAAGATATCAATGGATTGATTATTTGAACTAATTAGAGAGTTTAACAGGCTTTCTAGCTATCACATCAACATAAAAATTTAATCACATCTATATGCACACCAGCACAAAGTATTATAATGTGTTAGATTTATTCATAAATGATCTTTATCAAGAAAGTTAGAGTTTATTGAGAGATGTTTAAAAGCATCTAAATGGGCAAATTTATCATGACAGTAAATAGGATAAGTGTATATTGTAAGCATGTAAAATTTTCACCAATGTATTTATTGATTAAGAGTGATGCAGTTTCTCCTCACTGGATTATTTTTTTTTTTCTTTTAATTGATGTGAAAATCACTAACATAACATGAAATTAAAGTTTTTGTGGTATTTAGCATATTCACAATGTCTTACAACCACTACATTTTCTAGTTTCAAAACATTTTCATCATCCCAAAAGGAAACCACATACCCATTAAGCGGTTGCTGCCCATTCCTGCTTCCTTCCAGACTGTATGGATTAGCCTCTTTTGAATACAATGTTGAGGAAAAAAATCAAATTGGATTCTTACATTAAATCATTAACAAAAAGTAATTCTTGGTAATTTAAAGAACTGAATGGAAATGGTAAAGCTTTTAAATCATGTATTAAAAAGTAAAAGAAAATGTTTTTTTTATTTCAGGTCAATAAACCAAGAAAAAATGTTAATTAATTCAATTTAAAAATAAAATCAAGGGAATTTTTTATTTAAAAACACCACAGGGGGAAGCCGGGATGGCTCAGTGGGTTAAGCGCTCACTTTGTAGCCCTGGGGACCAAGGTTCGAATCCCTGCCCTGGCCCGTGCGGACCCATATGCTGAACTGGGGAGTGCCCCAGTTCAGTTCTCACCGGGGTGAAGACCCCGGCCCAGTTCCTGCCCTGTGCAGCCCCACTCCCACCTGTGGAGTGAAACTATGTGGAAAAACAAATGATGTGCAACTATGGAGACTGTTCTGGGCCCTCCCCCTTCTCTCTGTCTCTGTCTCTGTATCTCTCTCTGTCAAAAACAATAAAAATAAATCTTAAAAAAAAACCACAGGGAAGCCGGATGGCTCGGTGGGTTGAGCACTCGCCTTGTAGTCCCAGGGTCCTAGGATCAAATCCTGGCTGTGGCCTGTGGGGACTCATATGCTGAACTGGGTTGTGCTTTTCATATGGGAGACCCCTGGCTCGCAGGGGCATACCTCCCATGCTGGCCTGTTCCCGCTCTGCGTGGCCCTGTGCCCACCTGTGTAAAATGGAACTATATATGTCAAAAATTGATGACATACAACTATGGAGACTGCTCTGGGCCTTCCCCCTTCTCTCTCTCTCTCTCTCTCTCTCTCTCTCTCTCTCTCTCTCTCTCTCTTGCTCTTTCTGTCAAAAATAATCAAATAAATATTTTTAAAAAATAAAAACACCTTAAAAAGTAAAATTTGCATTATTGTAAATATTGAAGGATCATTTTCTTAAGCATTTTTTTACAAGTTAATAAAACTAAACAATCGAATAAGAAAAGTGGGCAAAAACATGAACAAATTTTTTTTTAATAAGGATAGATAAATCAAGAATAAACATGAAAAGGCAAACAACCTTATACGTAATCAGGGAAGTATAGTTAAAACCAAAAGGAGATTCTATTTGTCACTTTCCAATTGTCAAAAGTTACTGGCATAACAAATACCAAAGGTTGTCAAGTATTTTGATCAACTGAAAGTTTTATGTACTGCTGGTGGGATTCTGCATTCAAACAAGTGCTTTGAAAAAAGCAGTTCAAAAATGCACAAACCTATGACCTAACAATTCTACTATAGGGGTATGATCAAAACTTGTATACATTTTAACAGAGCAAGTTCAAATAACAAAAAAAATGGACACAATCTAATGTTCATTAATATTAGAATTAATAACGTGCAATATGTTCCAAGAACAATGTAATATGATAATTGATAAACAAAATACATTTTATTTTATTATTCATTTACTTTACGCAAGCTTTTATATTTGTATACCGGTATATAAAATATTTTAATGTTTAAAAATTTTAATTGATTTTCCATTACTTAAAAACTGAAGTGCAAACACCATGAAAATACCCACAACCATTTCTCCAACTATAAATTCTGCTGCTCTGCTCTGCTCTGCTCTGCTCTGCTCCAGCGGCCTGATTACCTGGTAGTCCTTGAAATAAGTCAGATGTTTCCTGGCTTCACCTTGGCCCGGCCGTTCAGGAGATGCTGATTTGCTCACATCCTCGGCCCAGTTTTTCAGAATCTGCCCTTCTATCAAAGCTGCAGTCAGAATATCTCTCCTCATGGAGCTAGCTACTCCAGCCCACCCTGGTAATCACCACCTTCTCCAAAAGAACCACTCCTATGACCTCCAGTGGATATTTTTTTCCATCTTAGTATATGTACGCCCTATCAGATGTCAAGGCATAAAGCTTTCATAATTGTAAATTACTAAATATAAACATCTCGTCACTATCTCAGAACCTAAAAGAGCAGGAAATCTGGTTTCCCTTCCATCTCCCAAATGGTCCCTGCAGCACTAAGAAGGTGTTTACTGATTATGTAGCATGCCATTTTAGTTGCAAAGTAATATTTTGCTATTAATTTGAAAAGTTACATCCATCTTTTAAATATAAAATAAGCTGAGGTACATGTATTATCCATGAAAAAAAGCCAAGGCAGAGGATATTGTGCTAGTCAGTATAAATGAGAGGCCAGGGTAAGGTGTGCTTTATCACGTACATACAGTTTTTAATGGAGAATAAAAATAAAGGGAGCAGCAGGCACTCACACCAACCATTGTCCCTGAGATCCAGTTAATCTTCCTTCCTTTGTTTTTAAAGAGGAAAAGAAATATTTAAAGTAATTGGCGAGGGCTATTCCATTGAAAAAGACTACAAAGTGCATCATTGCATTATGCAAACAGCATGTGCAATGCTGATCACTTTAGTATTATTAACCACGTTTGGTCCTGGGGCTGAGGTACAAAGAAATTAATCATAGTTGCTGAGAAGGCCACATGGATGCCTGTGTAACCTGGATGGAAACTGAAGCCGAGTTAACTTAGAGTTGGCCTATTCTGTTCTCTTTAATACCGCTCAGAATTACGAACTCCCACCTTATCTGTCACTTCAATTCCATTCAAATTAATAAAATCTAATTCATTTGAATAGGATTCAATGTGATTTGATTCAATTCAATCAAACTGCGCTCAGTGGAATCAGTCCTTGATTGAAATCTATTAAGGTTCACGTCAATAAAATAAATTTATATATTATGTAGTAAAATTAATTTTTAATTAATTAACATTTTAGTTCAAGTCCATTTTGATCTGAACTTGTTTTCCATTTCTAAATATGGACCCTATTCAAATTAATAAAATATAGTAAAGTCCAATGTAATTCCAAAAGATACAACATGGGGCTAATGAACTACATTCATTTCTACTCAGCCCTAACCAAATGAGTTTAATGACAGTCAATCACAGAAAGATAAAATATCCAACTTTAACTACTATATGGAATGTTTACATTATAACTTCAAAATGAGTTTTCCCAACTTCACATCACTGTCTTCAGTTTGAAATCGTAAGACACTTTTGGGATTTAGTCCTTGCTTGGTTTTTATATTAACATAGAACAACATTGTTGTGCCGAATGAGATCACCCGCGAGACAGACAGCCATGACACAAAGAATTTGGTGGAATCAGACCCTCTTCTGCCAATTGGTGAGGGAAATTTTTATTAGCAGATTCGAATCTGGGCTGCCACCCCGGTTTCATCCGGGAGCAACAAGCCCTGACTTACACTAAGTTTGCCTTTTTATACATAATTTAAAACAGGG
>PVKE010006505.1:0-45497 GCA_004027555.1 Craseonycteris thonglongyai | reverse complement strand
ACCCTTTAAATAATTATTGTTGTTTTTTACGTAGGTAGATAAGCTGTATATCTATATTTCAGTACGAGGTGTACTCAGAGAGCTATGATAGATTAGCAAAAAGTAAGTCATATTATTCTTTCATGATAAATTTTCCTAGCCCCCCCCCAAAAAAAACGTGTAAGTGAAATATTGAAATCAAATTATCAGCCATACTGTGCATTTTTATCACAACTTTTTCATATTTACGAACAAATAGTACAACAACTTATACATTGCAGTTGATAAAAAAATTAAATTGCATTTTAAGTTAGTAAAAATCTATCTTGAAAAAATGTTGGAAAATCGAATTTTTTAGGTACCGCATGTACGGAATGCTGCTATCAAAAGTTGGGTCTGGAAATTTATTTTCTTCATGAGCCTATATCTCAAAAACTTAATAAGTGATTTAAAAAATAAAAAATTGTTTTGAACATATATTTTACTTATCTACCCATACCTCGCTGGAATATACCTTATACTGAAACACAGTGTATAAGCATAGTATGCATTTCACACCCCTTCTTCCCCCTTAGTCTACGCCTATGACAACAAGTCGATTGCGACACACTTTTAAGATAAAAAGTAGATCTTATATACAGAAAAGTTGGCCACCCCTGCTCTAGTAGGTTGGGTTAGCGGGAATATTTGTTGGTTCTTATTCTCTTCAATTTGTAGATGAGTTATTGGTCCCCGTCCTGGTGGAGGAATGGTTTCCAAGAATATTCCACCATGCTGAGTCATCATGGCGATGAAGGGACAAGGCCCAAAGTCAGATCACTCTGTGAAGATGTCTGTGTTATAGCAATGGGTATTGAAAGTGCTATACAAGTATTGAAGGAGGTACATATTCTCAGTAGAGATTCCAATTCTCACTGGTGCCTAATCATAACAAAAAGGATATTCACAGTAATGCAAAACATGCAAGTATAAATGCAAGCCTCCGCCCCTTTTTTTATGAGAATGACAAAAATTGGAATATTTCATGGGTGAATGAAAGGTATATTAATTTCTTGCCCTTCCTTTTTCATTGTTAATGGACAGAAATTAAAAAGATAAATAAACTTAATTTTGAAATGAACTACATTAATGAATTTCTTACCTCTCACCAACATTCTATAAGTAGACTATGTTCATGTTCAGGGTAATAGTGACCTAATTTTTGCAATGAATATTGATTTCTTGATTAGAAAGAATGCCATCTTTGAATTGAAAGAGGTCATTGCTCAAAGGTCAGGAATTCTGTTGTACAGGAAAAAGAGGCAAAATCTCATCATACAAATATGATCAGAATTTAATACAGGGGCTCTATTTAGTAAGTACCTAATGAAGTCACTATTTTCAGAGGTTTTTCATACCCTTTGCTCATCAATTTTTACAAAAACTCTGTAAGTAAGAACAATAATGTATATTTTTTTAAGATAAGAAAACAAGCTCAAAGACATTATGTCCCTGCTACAAAGTAGTAGCAAAGTCTGTATTTGGACCTAGGCTATCTTATTTTATTTTAAGATTTATTTATTTTTATTGTTTTTTACAGAGAGAGACAGAGAGAAGGGGGAGGACCCAAAGAAGTCTCTTTAGTTGTATGTCATTAGTTTTTGAGATAGTTTCATTCTACAGGTGGGTGCCCGGCTGAGCAGGGAAGGAACACTTGTCCAATGACAACTGAACTGGTGGCACACCCCAACTCAACCTATGGGTCTCCACGGGTCAGGGCCGGGATATGATCTTTGGACCCCTGGACGTCAAGACGAGCGCTCAATCCACTGAGCCATCCCAGCATCCCTGAACCTAGGACTAGGCTATCTTGACTCCAAAGTTTGTGTGTTATTTCCTGCTTCGGTGACTAATTAATTAGCCATCCATTGAAACTACTTATCCTCAGTTTCTTTATCTGGACAAATATGACGTATAACTAGAGGAAACTGCAATCCCCAAAGTCTATGATTCTGTGAAACCAACCAAGCAAACTTTTTATTTCACTTGTGAGGTCATTCGCATGTCATATAACCTCAGAAATTTGTCTTGATTTCCCTGTGCCTCATCTAAATTTGGTAACAATTAAAATTCACTTCCTCTCAGTCTGTCCTTTGCAGAGGTATAAAATAGCTAGTCACAATCTTGCATAATATCTTTCTGCTATGATAAGAGAAGCAAAAGCAGATAGGAAGGGATGGAGGATGTTCTTGAAGGAAATGTCTAGTAAGGAACATGGACAGACTGCAGCTTTGTCTCATCTGAAATATTTAAATGTGAGTCTTGACCTCTGAAAGCCACAGAAGAAAACAACGTTTGTCTGTTTGTTTGCTTTCTTCTTGTCTCTCAGGTGTAATATGAAGCATGGGTGTCTAAATGACATGTGGAGAGAATAAAGTAATATTTCAAGTTATTTGAGTAATAACTTCCTGACTAGTACTTTTAAAAGGCAGGTGGAAAGAGATGGTTCGTTTCCTTCCCAGCTATCTACAAAAATCAGCAAATGTTTTTGTCAATCTGGAAATGGGGGGTTGGGGTGTGGGGGAGGGTTCCACCATAGGGAACTCTGATTCTACAGTGCCTTAGTGGCCGTGGCAGGATGTCAGGCTATAGATTCACCCCTGCTGTTGTCATTATAGTATTCATTTCTGACTGTCTCTTCTGCTTGGGGTGGGCTCTGCAATTGCTCTCGCTGCAGTTCCTTTGTTAGAGATTTGCCCTCTTGACACAGCCAAATGAAGAAGTTGCAGCGCAAAAAGAAGACTGGTGACAGATTCTACTATTTCAATTCCTGTAGTAGGTCCCAAAATCATATCTACATGTCATCTGGCTAATCAGAGGTCCATGGTGAGATATGTCAGAAACTTCTGTTTTAAAATAGAAATTCAGGCACAGTTGACAGGAGAATTGGAATGTTTTTCCCCTGGTCCCATGGCAGCTACCAGCACTGTCTGTTATTATTCAAGTGCAAGCCTCAGGCTGTGGTGAAAGTGTCATCTCAGGGTGGCCTCCTAAGGACATCACCACAGGTGAGAGGAGTCCCCTGCCCCTCCCTCAAAAACAGAAAACAAAGAGGAACCAACCACCAATAGCAAATGTAGATACAAGGTAAAAATAGAGCAGCTGAACGTCAGCCTAAGTTGGTTCATAAGATAATATAATGAAACACAGGAATTAGACAATGACTGAGACTGTTAGTGTCAAATGGGATAATTGCTGCTTTCAAAAAGGTTGGGTAGTCATAAATATCAAACGAAACCAGTAAAATCCCCAAGCAGAAAAATGCCCTTTTTTCCTTATGAAACTTACAGAAGTATAGAAATTAAAAGATTTATATTCACAGGTGTAACTGGGAGATATTGTGGGTTTGGTTCTAGACTACCACAATAAAGCAAGCATCGCAATAAACACAGTCATAATGTTTTTGCTGCTGGAGGGTCTTGCCTTCAATTTATTAAAAAAAAAATGCAATAAAGCAAGGCCCAATAAAATGAGGTATGCCTGTATAATTCTTGGCTCTGAAAAAGCAACTCAGTTCTCTGGAATCTCTGGGCTCTTTTACTCTTTATAAAGTATAGAGTGCCGTGGAGTCCTACCTTACCAGAGATATGAACATAGATATTTACTGAACTTTTTGCCAAGCCAGACCATGATTTTCAGTAAATTACCTTTAAATGTTGCACAAGAGAACGGAAAGCTCAGTGGTTAAGAGCAGTTTCCAGAGCTGAAGTGTGTGAATTGAAATCCTGGCTCTGCCACTCATAAGATTTTGTCATCTTGGACGAACTACTTCCCTTCTCTATGTATATGATCCTTCATCTGTAAAAATGAAATGATGATAATAATCTATCAACATTGTGAGATTAATGGGGGGATTACAAGTGACACATAACAAACATTCTATAAACTTTATTATTATTACTGTTGTTGTTCTTTTAACTTCATCAGTCAGGTAGGATATATTAAATTATATAATAATCACCCCCAATATCTTAAGCATTCAAACAATAAAAGTTTATTGCTCACACATGCGATACAGTAGTCCCCCTTACCCATGGAAAATATATTCCTAGACCTCCAGTGGATGCCTGAGGCTGCAGATAGTACCAAACCCTATATATATGTTTTTCTCCTGTTTGTACATACCTATGATAAAGTTAATTTATAAATTAAACACAGTATGAGATTAACAATAGCTAATAATAGAACAATTATAATAATATACTATAATGAAAGTTGTAAGAATGTAGCCTTTGTCTCTCTCTGTCTCTCTCTGTCTCTGTCTCTCTCTCTGTCTCTCTCTCTCTCTCTGTTTCATTGTATTATACTCAGCCTTCTTGTGACCATGTGAGATTATGAAGTACCTATGAGATAAGATGCAGGCTGTGAATGTTATGATGTTGTGTTAAGCTACTAAAAAAGTTACTTGGACACAAGCACTGTGATATTGTGACAGTTGATCTGATAAGTGAGTCAGCTACTGACTAGGTGGGGGGCACATACAGTGTGAATACACTGGACAAATTATTTATTTCTGGCATTTTTTCATGTAATATTTCCAACTTCAGTAGACCATGGGCTTCTACTCCTAAAACCATGGAAAGGGAAACTGTGGAAAGAGACTCCATGGATAAATACTGTACTTCCATTGGCAGAAAAGCTTATCAGTCATCATGGACCCTGACTGATGGAGCAGCTACCATCTTGGAAATTGATGGTTAATATACTAGAGGGAAGAGAACCTGGAAGAGTCTTGAGTCAACATTTCAATAGTACAGAAGAAATGCACATCACTTTTGCTCACACTCATTGACAAGAAACAAGACATTTGGTCCCATTAAACTACAAGGTTAGTAGGAAATGCAAACTTTTTATGTACCTAGACGAAAGTAGAACTGTAGTAAACAAAATTAGTACCTATCATTATTTTTATTTTATTATAACTGCAGTAGCATTCTAAACTAACTCTTCAAGATACCAGTGATCTACTTATTACAGTGAGATACTCATAAATGAAAGAAGTACATGCCCCCTTGTGCCAACAAAAGCGATATTTATGTACTTCATTCTCATCAATAAAATGTTTAGTTGCAGACTGAATAACAACCTTGAACATGCGCTAGATATTAGTTAGTACTTAAATTGCTTTCATGTCTTTTTTTTAAGATTTATTTTTATTTTTTTTTTGGCAGAGAAAGGGACAGACAGAGAGAGACAGAGAGAAGTGAGAGGGCCCAGAGCAGTCTCCATAGTTGACATTAGTTTTTTCCATATAGTTTCACTCCACAGGTGGGCACGGGGCTGCGCAGGGCAGGAACTGGGCCAGGAGCCTCCCACATAGACCTTGGCTAGAACTGAACTGGGGGCACACCCCAGTTCAGCACGTGGGTCTGCATGGGCCAAGGCTGGGATTTGATCCTCAGGACCCGCAGCTGCAAAGCGAGTGCTTAACCTGCTGAGCCAATCCAACATCCCCAAGCTTTCACATGTCTTTATACATAATTCTAACAACCTTAAAAGATAAATACTTTTAACACAATTTTGTAAATACAGAAGCAATACGTAGAGAAATTGTGTAACCTAGCCAGTGACAGAGCTCATAAATATGAAGCCATATTTTGGATTCATATCTCCTTGACTCTGTGTCCATCATTTTTCTATTATGCCACAGTATGGATTCAAAGGATTATCTAGCACATATGAACCATAGATTAGGTTCTTATATGACTGTGGGAAGTCTACATATGTGTATATATGAACTAGCTTGAGAAAAAAGTAAGCTTTTACCTAGAAATTTTGTAAAATCTTAAATGTCCTTTATTTTCTGACAGTAAGAAGAGAAAATATTTGTCTGCTTGGCATTATAGGAATCGGTGTAATCTATTTTGCAATGTATTCAATATCAAGTTCAGTAAAATACCTCATTCATTGTCTCAGTTTCATTGCCAAAGTGAAATTTGAACTAGGGTCCCTGACTATGCAAGGAGAGTAAGGCATACAAAAATATTAGCCTAGTGTTACTAATTCCATTGGATACCCGCCATCCTCATCTGCCTCTCCAGATGGACCCTCTGTTTCAGAAAAGAACATGGACTGGAAGAAATAATGGAATGGGCTGTCAGGGCATGAAACAGCACACATGGGAACCCTTGTTTTAACAAAATTTGTTTCATGTGAGAAGTTTGGGAAGCGTGCCTGTCATTCTGGATTGGGCTAAAAGAGAAATAGGAAGAAAACAGTGATAATTCCTCAAACATATGCCTCCCATGGATGCCCTAGGACCTCAGCTCACTTTGGGAAGCAATACTTGGGGCAAGAATCGTTATGCTTTATTAAAACAGTGAAAGCACCACCTGGATGCTGCATTACTAGGTAGGAAATACTTTTGGCTAGAAAGGCATTCTTTTATTTCCTAAATTATGTTCAGCCCTAGGAATGTAATGTGACAACACAGGATGTCAGTGAACTAGAGTTTATTCTAAATAATAGTCTTTCTAGGAAATAAGTCATGGAGCTCACTGAGGGAATGACTGCCTGAAAAATCTATTTTTATTTTATCAACTTGATAAAGACTGATAAGGAAAAAAAAAAGGACAACTCTATGTGAATAAACAACACAAACCTCTTATTTTTCTGTTTCTAAGTCAGATTGATTCTTGTCTACAATGTCTAGCCTCATAGTCCTCACCTATCTAGGACCTACACAGCTTTTTTTCAGGAATCTGAAAGCACCCTAATTGATCACATGCACCACATAATACAAGCAAATAGTTATAGCATGCCAAGAACCAGTGAGTGCTCTAAGTGCTTTCTATATAGTATTTATCCTCACAATAACCCTTCACAGTAGGTAATGTTATAAACTCTATTTTACAGATAATAAAAGCAGTGGCACAGCATGGCATGTAACTTGCCCAAAGTCACACAGCTAGGAGATAAAAAAAATCACACAGAGGGAATCTAGTTCCAGAGTCTATCCTCTTTACCTTAAATCATGTTTTCAAATTTAATGGTATTATTTAGAAGATGCTTCTACCCTTTGATGACTAGTTAACCCCATCATTTAAAACTTGGCTCTGACCTCACCTACTTAGGAGAGTCCTTCTCCCCTCTCTTGCCCTCACCACCCTGCCATTCACACCCCAGGCAGCCAGAGATTGCCCTGCTAGGTACTGGCCTCCTCCACTAGATTATGGAATTCTGTAAACTGAGGCAGTGTTAATTCCTTGTACACTCATGTCTTTATGTATGTTACCTATATACAACACAGAGTAAGGATTAAGTAAATATCTGCTGAAAAATTACTATAATAAACAAAAGGATATGTCTGTGTAGAGATTGGCATTATCTTTTATTTACCCATTGGTGAGTGATCTTCGAAATTTGGTTAAAACTATTTTCAGTGTTTTGGCATGAATGTAGCTTGGAACTTCAACTACCACACACAAAAACTGAATGGATTCTGTTGACATGCAGGTACTTCTCAAAAATAATTAGCATTTCCTATTTTTAAAGTGTTTTCCAGTGTTTCCAAACTTAATTCACAAAGTGTCAAATATCTGTCTCTGTAAACAACTGGCTACTCCTGGGATCTCAAGAATGTTCTCTCTAGTGTTTACAGAAGAAGAAAATATCAACAAAACAAAAGCAGATGTTTGTGACTATATTATAGTTGAGGGAAGGCTTTGGGAGTTTTTTGTTTTTTTCCCCAGATACTTAGTAATTCAAATCTCAACCACCTTGAAGGAATTCTGATTCCAAGTGTGCACTAAGAAGTATACTTTGTGTAAACTCTGGTGACAGATGTCAAGGTGACGGTTTCAGACAACATGACATTAAGTCAATAGCTTGTTTTGAAAATCATGCTGATGTCAATGGCTTCTTTATAGTAAGCAGAGGATCCAGTGTGTGTTGCTACACACCAGGAGCAGTGTGGCTGCTCCTTTGATGTCCCTTTTGGAAGTTTCTTCCTTTAGCTCCTTTCTGAGAGTGGAAACAACTGATGTCCAGTAGTCCCAGGATGGAGGCATTTCCCTATTTTCATTAAACATGTGCCTCTAGAAAGATAACAGATTTCAGAGCCAAAGCTGCCAAAACCTGAGTTAGAATCCCAGGTGAAGGGTCTTCAGAAACTCACTTCTTTCTCTCCTTTTCTTCTGCTCTTCTTCCTCTTCCTTGTTCTTCACAATTCTGTTAAGTCCCCCACCACCCTCCCTTTTATTTCATTAAAATGGGACTCATAACAGTATCTCATAAGGTTGTTAAGCGGATAAGAAACAATAAAAGTCTGTAAAGCTCCTGACACAGAGAGGTACACGCACAAACACAGACCGTAACTATTGTAATTACCATCCACTGTGCAATATTTGAGATAGCAAAGGTTGGGCAGCCAGTATATTAAAGTATGCTGATTTTGTTCTCTGTTGGATGCATATAGTCTAGACCAGGGGTGTCAAACTGGCGGCCCATGGGCCGCATACAGCCCCCGAGGTCATCTTTTGTGGCCCAAGATGCTCTAAAATAAAATGAAAATAGAAAAAATTGTTATGAAGAAAATAGCGCTTAGGGGAGATCGAGGCAATACTGTACACACAATTCCCTCGTTAGCCCTTTAACTACTGAAGACGAGTATACACGTGGCCCAGTGCCTTTCCTGAGGGCCTGTGGGTGTGTAGAAATGCCCTGACTCAGTTCCAGCGACATTTGTAAATGTGATGTGGCCCGCATGAATCTTGCCTGTTGCACCAAATGGCCTGTGTTTTAATTGAGTTTGACACCCCTGGTCTAGACTATTATTTTTATAGGAGACAGTGAGATGAATCTCAGAGAAAATTCATCTTGTAATGCATCAAGCAGGTCGCAGGGCATTACATCCAAGCTTCACACATCTGTAAAAAAAGAGCAGGGATACCCAAATGTACCCACAGTTACATTCTCAGAACATCTCTCCCTACTGCGAGTTAGTCTCAAGAGTTTACATCCATAACAAGGGAGTACTTTTTCCTCTTTACTGGATTTAAAATATTTAGACCCTACTTGGACATGATAGCTACTTTATGAAATAATAAGCAGTATGTGGAAGAGTGATAGAAGAGCTGAGTGACAAGGAAAGAAAGAGGCCATTTGATGTTCATTTTAACAGTTTAATATATTTTTATTTATTTATTTATTTTGACAGAGGAGAGAGAGAGAGAGAGATACAGAGACAGAGAGAGAACTGAACTAGGGGAGCTCCCAGTTCAGCATATGGTTCCACATGGGCCAGGGCCGGGATTAGATCCTCGGTCCCTGGCGCTGCAAAGTGAGCGCCCAACCCACTGAGCCATCCCAGCTTCCCCACATTTTAACAGTTTAAATTTTATGGTTCAGTTTCTCAAAGAACCAATAGCTTGATTGACCTTTCCCCCTGATTTTTCTCCTTTCTTTTGTCCATATTTCTCTTTAGCATGTTGGAGCTTGAAAAAAATGTAGCAGTAGCTCTGCGTGGGATGAAAACTTTTGTACAGATTAAGTAACTTATTTCATAGCATAGATAGAAGTCATTAGCCTCCTATGCTTATTCCTGTTTTCCCCTTTCTTCTCTTGTGTGGTAGATAACTGTACTCTCCAGGTTGTAGCCCACTACCCATACTCTGCGTCCTATGCCCTCAAAACTCTTCAAGATTCATTCACAATCCAATTCCTCCAGCAACTGTACCCTCCTGTTGACATAAAACATGATTCAATCACTCTCATATTAAGGGGAAGGAAAAAAGGAAAGAAGGAGAGGAGGGAAAAAGAGAGGAGGGGAAGGAGAGGGGAGAAAAAGCTTCCATATCCCTAATGCCCTTTCATATGATACTTTTTAACTACTTGGTCACCTCCTCTTCATGTTTCTTAAAGTATTCTGTACTTTCTATATTTCCCCTTCTTCCACTCATTCCTCAATCAACTTCTATTTTATTTCCACTTATTCCACAAAATTAATTTCACTACGTCATCAATAACCTTTATGGCTTTAAATTCAATGGGTATTTTTAGTCCTCATTTTATTTGACTTCTCACCTGTCAATCTGTCCATAAAATGTTGGAGTTCTTGGCGTCGAGGCCTAAACCTTTTCCTTTTCCAATCTAAGCTCTCTTCTTAGGAAACCTTAATCCATGTGCACAGACTTAAGTATAAGCTATATGGTAATGAACACTAATGCAAGTCTGAATTTCTTTAATTTTCAGACAAACTAACATATGATTATCTTTCTGCTTGGTAGCTCCACTGACTTGTCTCTAAAAAAATTTCAAACTCAATGTCAAATACAAAGTTTACACTCTCCTCTAACCTACAATCTTTTCCACTGATCCTATCTCAGTGAGAACATCACCAGATGCCAAAGAGTCACTCTGAGAAACTCTCTCACTTCCCATACCCGACCCTGAGAAGTATAATCCTAAATTGCTTTCCAGCACATCTCCTTCTGTCCCTACCCTATTGTTACCCTAGTCCAAACCATAATTGTTTAAACTTGTTGAGCTATAATAGAATCCAAACGAGTCTAGCCTTCTTTAGTTTGTTCTTTACATTTCTACTAGAAAAACACTGTTCTCAAATGTGTGGTTTCTGAACATTCTTATGAATTTCTCAAATGAATCGTATTCATTCCATCTCCATCTATATTTTGCATGGGTGAACCAAGCATTCCTAGAAAGCTAAAGTTAAATGCAAACATTCTAATTAATTGACTATTTGGTAATGAGAGCTCCTTTACTGTTTATTTAAAAATGGATTATATAATGCATATAAGGTAAAAAATTTTCCCATTTGTTACACATATAAATTTAAAACTATATATTTTTCTAATAATGAAAGTGTTTCTCAATGTTATACTAATCTTATAGAGTATTTTTTTCTGCCCTGAGGCTTATTTTCAGACTTTTAGAAGTATTATGCCAAAATGAGTTTGAAGTATTTCCATAATTATTACTTTACCTTTAAAATGAAAAATTTACTATTTCTATTTTAATCAGAAAGTGTATTTCAATTGCTAAATATGAAACTTTTATTTTCTACAAAAAGTATCTGAAAAGTAGGTAGGTCAACCTTCCCCATGTTCAATTTACCTGAAAAATTTCCTGAGTCACTGGAACAGATTTAAAATAGTTCATTTGTTATTCATCAATTATGAGTTTACTGAATTTTATAGAATCCTGATAGAATTGTGTAGGGAGTAATGAAAGATCAAATGGTAGGAAGTCAGATAAGAAAGAAATATGACTTTAATTCCATACATGATCTGGTTTGAGGAGAAAACTATGCTACATAAGATATATGAATGAACATAATTATAGATAGATAAACAAATAGAGAGACAGAGAGAGTTTTTTTGTCTAAATAAATTGTGTTCCATATAAAATAGCATATTTAAGTGGACAGAGAAAATGGAGAGGCCATTAAAAGCTGCATGAAAGAAGTAAGGCTTGAACTGGGTGTTAAAAATCTTAGATGATAGAAATAAGTTCAGGTCATAGATAAAATAAGAAGTTCAAGTCATAGTGAGAGTGTCATTCATTTATTTACTCCTTTGATTCATTGAACAAATACGTAGTGAGTAATTATTATGCATCAGACATTGCTCTACATACTGGGGATATATGAGTTAGCAAACCAAAAGATACGTTTTTATTCACATGGGACTTAAATCCTAGTACTTGGAAACCAAAAACTAAAATCAGTCAATAAAATAACATCAAGCAAAAAATATAAACAAATAAAATAAAAGAACCTACAAATAGACATAAAACTGATGTGTCAGAGAATGGTAAATACTATGGAATAAAAATAAAGATTAAAGAGGTTAAGGTGCTGTATGTACAATTTTAGAAAGAGAATTCTGGGAAAGTCTGGATGACAAGATAACATTTTGGGGAAATCTAAAAAAGCATGCAATGATTATATCTGAAGGAAGAATGTTCCATGCAATGGGGACAACAGAACTAACAAAGGCTCTGAGATGGAAGTATAGACAACATTTCAAGAAAGCCATTGGATATAGAACACAATACGAGAGGAAGATATGCCAGGGCTTTAAAAACACATGAAGACTTCGCTTTTACACTGAATGAAATAGAACCATTAAAGGTTTGGATAGAATGGCTTTATCTCACTTATTTTGAAGGGAGTCATTCTACATGTGGCTTCTGTATTACGGCTAGATTGAAGGGAGTAAAGGCAAAAACAGAGACCAACTAGAGGGATATCATACCATCTTAGGCAAGAACTGATTGTGACTTAAAACAGGTGATAGTGGTAAAGATGATGGCAAATAGTTCGATCCTGGTAAGTGATTTGATGTGGATATGTTGAAGGTTTGCTGTCAAGGTTTGCTGATGGATTAGAAGATGAGGTTTAATAGAAAGATAGAAGTAAAAGTTGACTCCAAAGTTTTTGGCTTAACAACTGGAAAAACATACTGACATTTGCTAAGGAATAAAACTGGGAGAGAAAGGGCTGGGGTACAAGAAAAAAATCAGTAAGTTATTTCAAGCCTGTTAAGTTTGAGATGCTCATTAGACATTAAGGCAGAGATGTCGAGGAGACAGTTCTACTTATCAGGCTGTTCTTCAGGAATTAGGTCTGGCTTGAAGATATAAATTTGTGATTCTTCATCAAAAAGTATTTAAAGACATAAAGCTAGATGGAACCATCAACTGATTGGAACAGATAAGAAAAAAAGGGGGTCAAAGAGTACTAATCCAAATATAATTCAATATTTAAAAGGTGAGAAGATGAAAAGGAACCAAGAGGAAGAGTATTCCATGAAGTTGGATAAAAATCAGAAGAATAAGGTACCCTAGAAGCCCATTGAAAATAGCATTTCAGGGATGAGGGCATGACTGTCTTTGCAAATGTTGTTGAGTGTTTAGTAAAATAAACCTTAAGATCAGCCATTGGATTTTGCTTTACAGAAGTCATTAGTAACCCTGATAAGAATAATCAATGTCAGTGTGTTTTTAGAGGACAAAGTCTGGGTTGTAGGATTTGAAAAGAGAAATCAGAGATAAACCTTCATAGAAGTTTTGCTGTAGAGACAAGAAAAGAAATAATAGAGTGGCAGCCAGGTGAGGATATGAGATAAAAATAATTATATATTTGTTTAAGACAGGAGAAATTACTGATGAGAACTATAAAGCAAAAAAAAAAAATTATGATTCTGAAAAAAGAGAGGAAGTGACTTGATCTGTATCATCGAGTTGGCTAGAACATGCCTGCCTATAAACATTTAGGGATTAGTTTAGAGAATTCATATTTCTCTGGAGTCCTGAATAAGTTTAAAAGGTAGTAGGGGGGAAAGCTGGGATGGCTCAGCAGGTTAAGCGCTCACTTTGCAGCCCCGGAGCCCGAGGATCGAATCCCAGCTCTGGTCCAGGTGGACCCATATGCTGAGCTGGGGTGTGCCCTCAGTTCAGTTCTTGCTGGGGCCTATGTGGGAGGTTTCTGGCCCAGTTCCTGCCTTGCGCAGCCCCGCACCCACCTGTGGAGTGAAACTATGTGGAAAACTGATGCTGTCGACTGTGGAGGCTACTCTGGGCCCTCCACCTTCTTTATGTCTCTGTCTGTCTCTCTCTGTCAAAAAACAATAAAAATAAATCTTAAAAAAAAAAAAAAGGTAGCAGGGGAGCCTAGATGCCTCCTCCCTTCATTAAAAGTAGATAGAAGCACCCTCCATCCTACATCTTAGAAAGGACTAAATGAATATAGAACACTGAGAGTTTGGACAGTCCTGATTTGAAATACAATATTTACCTAGGTGTGCCAATATAAAATAAAAAATAATCATGCTATGTTTATTAAGTTTATATAGTTTGTAAGCTTAAAATCTTCAATACTCTCCTTTTCTTTTTAAGTTCACACCCCTTCTGTTAATGCAATAAGAATCCAGGATGGGAGTGGCAGTCAAATATATGGTGATGATAGGAGAACTGACTCAGTGGAGACCACACAATGCAACACATAGATAATATAGAATGGAATTGTACACTTGAAACCTATATAATTTTACTAACCAATCTCAACCCAACAATTTTAATAGTAATAATAATAATAAAGAATCCAGGATGTGTTTGCTCTTCTAAATGGTTATACCTAATATAAGTCCCCTATACAGATATGTTTAATCCTCTCACCTGTTTGAGGCAGCTGTTTTGAGGTATGTTTTTAGGCATAGAGTGGTTAAGTAGACTCCACAACTGTTTCAAGCTACTAAGTATTAAAACCCAGATCTGGGAGGTCGGGATGGCTCAGCAGATTGAGCGCTTGCTTTGAGGACCTGGGGACCAAGGATTGAATCCTGGCCCCAGCAGGTGCTGACCCATATGCTGCACTGGGGTGTGCTTCCTATGAAGGAGGCTCCCAGTTTTGTTTTTGACCACTGGTTCTGCCCCTGATTTGAGGGAGCATGCCTCCCATGAGGGAGGCCCCTGGCCGAGTTCCCACGCTGAGCAGCACCAGCCCCCCGTGTGGAAAGAAACCATGTCAAAAAACAACTGTGGAGACTTCTCTGGGCCCTCCCCCTTCTCTCTGTCTCTCTCTGTCTCTCTGTATCTATCAAGGACAATAAAATAAATCTTTAAAACAACAACAAAAACCTGTTCTGTCTCAGTCTATCTCCTGTACTTTAACTGTGTGCTATGCCAAGAACCCCAAGTTGAAGACACTGGAATGTTGGGCCTCTTTTAAAGAAAGAAAAGCTACTATTGATGGACCAAGACTCTCTAAGAGTGAAGTACCAGTAGCTCAAGAGTGGTGATACTTAGACAATTGAAAGGGGGTGATACATAGCAAAGAGATTTGCCCTAATTCACCTTTCTAGACATAGTCCTGGCCATGTTTTTGACCCTACACCATTTTCTTAACTCCTTGACTATTCCAGGATCCCCATTTATTAGCTCCATTTATCTTTCTGTACAGTCTGCACTCTTCTCATCCCGAGTGCTACATAGGCCTGGGCCATGCTTATGAAATCCTGACTCCCTTGACTGCTGTGCTAAGGAATTTTTGGCTGAGCTCTGGTTCCCTTATTCTTGGCCAAGTTTGAGCCCACTCCATTGAATATTAATAAATTATACTCCTATGGAATCTACTATGTGTTATTCTAATGTATACATATGTGAAAACTTTATACTCATTTGGCCAAGTAAACATCACTGTTAAGTTACAAATGATAAAAAAAAAATAAAAATAAATGGGGCTATGAGAGTGGAACAACTTGCCTAAAATACAGAACAGTACGGATTCAAAATTAGTTCTGACAGCAAAGTTTTAACCACACTAACCTGACACACTGTGTAGTTATTTGGTATGTGTACAACTGCATACACCAAGATTTACTCTTAATAATTCAAAAGCAACTCACCCCTCCGCCCCTGCCTTCAGTTAGTTGCAGCCCCACGATGGTGACTTCCTGTGACTTTGACTCATATCCTGATTTCATACCTGCCAATTCTATTTTATGTGGGCTCAACACTATGGAAAGAGAATATAAAAGCCATCCAAAAACTTCAGGGCAAGCTCTTAATTCTTTGTGTGGGTGGTGGAGGAGGAAGCGGACATACTTCTTCAGATGAGTAGAATGTGAGTTTGTGGAACAGCGTCAGAGCTTAGAGGTGAAGCACTTTAGCTATGCAAGAAGCACATGGGTCTGATTCCCAAATATAGCACATACTTGCTCACTGTGCCTCAGTTCCCTCAACTACCAGATGAGGATAGTATTGATCAATATGTGAGGGGATTAAATGAGTTAATATCTGTAAAGTGTTTAAAATAGTACCTGCAACATATGAGTACATAGGACTGTTTTGATCATGATTATTATTATTATGTTCACTTTCTTAGTTGCTACAGATTGTTCTGGGTACTACTATTCATCTCCCAGGAAGTTTGACAGATCTCAGAACTATTAACGGCCTTCTTTATCACTGTAGGGGACTGTGTGGGTTCCTTGGTCAGGAGGAGCCTCCATTGGTTCATAT
The DNA here is from genome assembly GCA_004027555.1 of Craseonycteris thonglongyai. NCBI lineage: Eukaryota > Metazoa > Chordata > Mammalia > Chiroptera > Craseonycteridae > Craseonycteris > Craseonycteris thonglongyai. Next base: position 29,498 of record PVKE010006505.1, on the reverse strand, counting down.
TATACCATATTTTCCGGCGTATACGATGACCGGGCATATAAGACGACCCCCTAATTTTACAGTTAAAACATAGGTTTAGGCCTATGAGACTACAGCCTCGGAAGTGGGGGGTAGTCTTATACAGCAAATATAGGCCTAAACCTATGTTTTAACTGTAAAATTAGGGGGTCGTCTTATACGCCCGGTCGTCTTATATGCCGGTATATGTTCTGTTATTTCTCTGGAAAGACAATTTCATAACAGCATTGCCATTTAGGAAAAAAAATTGATTTTCTAATATTGTCCCACTTGTCCCACTTGCAATAACAATCTTTCCTCCACTTCTATACTTTTATAGCGGTTACATTCACACTGCACCATTGCTTAGTCAGATTTTTACATTCAGGCTTAACTGCTTGACTCTTCCAGGATTCCTGTTCATCAGTCTCTTAATCACGGCATCACATTTTTTCTGACTGCTTTTCAATTTGTCTACATTGCTTTCAAAATGAGATGTCTATCTGCAAACGGGACTCTGAAAGTAGAATTTCTCTATCATTAGAGGAGGAGCTACCATTTCCTACTCCACAACCGGATGACTCTATATCTGCATCTCTAAATAACCTTAGCCTTTTCAAACTCAATATCCCCCCTTTAACTGATGGCTGTGTCATCTCATAAGCTGTCCACCTTCCCATTACAAAGTTCTTTGACAATATCACTTTTTGCGTTTTATTCTTCTTCTTGACTGTCTACATGCCAAATGTGCAAGTCTGCTTTTTCTCCAAATGGGATCTCATTTTGTCATTTTTGTGTCCTACTTAAAATGACATGTGATAGAGAAAGCAATAAATTGTTCTTAATACTTTAGTAGGTTAGTTACCTCCTTGTATCTGGGTGAGCTTTCCAGAGCTTACAATGAATAGTTTTCAAGCATATATACTTATTTTTCCTGTGTGCGGAAAAATTGATGCCATGTTTTATAAAGTAGCCCAACTTTTTAAAATGCATGTAGCAAATCTGGTCCAATTGTAGAAGTAGGAAGCTCATGTCATTTACTTTTCAGTTTGTTTCACCAGGTACACAGTTTGATAAGCATCCACAGGCTGACTGATTTATGTTTTGTATTATACTAGAGGAAGAACTTGCCTTGGATAACTATGGATATCTTGTTATATTCTATTCCCAAATCTGTCAACCATTTAATGACAGCCAGAGCACAAAACAATATTCTACTTGTTCATAAGCAACAAGGCCCATAAGTAGAAATAGTTATTTTTCTAAGCACTTATATTGTCATGGAGCCACCTATAGTTGTAGTTCATGTTTTTGGGGAATCACCTTAAAATGGTATGTTGTGTTCATTTTCCATATGCTTAGTTACTAATAATCTGTATGCATGGATGTTATATTGGTAAAATACTTCTGAAAAACAACAACAACAACAAAAAACCCTCAGTCAATCCTTGAGGAATTTGCCTCTAATATAACCCAACTGTTTCAAAAGAACACTTTCAATATGCATCAAAAAAAAATTTTTAAGCATTTATTTTTTTAAGATTTATTTTTATTGTTTTTGACAGAGAGAGAGAGAGAGATACAGAGACAGAGACAGAGAGAAGGGGGAGGGCCCAGAACAGTCTCCATAGTTGCACATCATCGGTTTCTCCACATAGTTTCATTCCACAGGTGGACGCGGGGCTGCACAGGGCAGGAACTGGGCCGGGGTCTCACCCTGGTGAGAACCGAACTGGGGGCACTCCCCAGTTATGCAAATGGGTCCACATGGGCCGGGGCCAGGATTCAATCCTTGGTCCCCAGGGCTGCAAAGTGAGTGCTTAACCCACTGAGCCATCCCAGCTTCCCAATATGCATCAAATTTAATTCCTATGATATGAAAACCAATATCCTTTCCCTTGAAGTTTATAAGGATTTCAGGTCACCACAGTTTATAATTAGTGTTTAGGCCAAGTTTCAACAAATGTTCTATTATTTCTTTCGTTGAACTGAACAAGAACAACAAAAAATTTATTTATAGACTAGAAACTTACACAAGACAACATTTTACTTATTTTCATAATATGTAACTATTATTCTAATAAACAGTATAGTTGTCCTTATGTTCCACAAGACTCCTAAGAGACATGAATGCCTTTGTTAGTTCTTTCTCATCTCCCTGAACTCCTTCCTGTGAAATGTGGCAGGGCTCAGTCCTTGGCCCTTACTGCTTTGTGTATCCTCACTTACTGTTTTGGTGATTTCTTACCGTCTAGTAACTTTAAATGCTATCTATATATTCTAAAATGTATATGAACACCTCTGAACTCACCCTGAACTCTGACTCCTATGTACAGTTAGTTTTCATATCTCTACTTAGGTTGATAACAAGCATCTTAAACTTACTTAATATTTCTGAGATTAGTTCCAGATCTCCTTCCTTAAACTTGTTTTTTGCAAAGCCTTCACCATATCTGTTAATGGCAGCAGCAACTGCATACTTTCACTTGCCCAGACCAAATACTTAGAATCACTTTTCTCACACTTTATATCATCCAACTCATCAGTAATAGTCTACTGGTTCTATATGCTCAATGTATCTTGAATCCTACCACTTATCACCACCTCCTGCCCTGTGACTGTGCTCTACGACACCATCATCAGTCACCAAGAATATTGCAAAACCCTCCATCCTGGTCTCCCTGCTTCTTTCCTTTCCTTTCTCCAGTCCATTCTCAAACAAGCAGCCAGAATATCATTTTTATCAAGTTTCTCCTCTGCCCCAAACTCTCTAATGCCTTATCTGATTTTAATACCAAATTATCTCTTTCCTCAGATGTCCGTTATCCTAGATATTCATAGGGGTCAAATAATCTTTTCCAGGTGTTTACTCCAATACACCTGCTCAGTGAGGACTATCCTAACTACTCTATGCAAAATTACAACTCCACACACAAACCCTATCCCCTTCCAGGATTTTTCTCTATAGGGTTTATCACGATATAAAATGCCATCTAGTTTAGTTGGTTGTTTTGTGTATTATCTCTGCAACCCTCCTCCCTCCCCAAATAGCTCCATTAAGGCTCTCTGTGTTTTTGTTTTTATATGCCTGGGATTTCCAACAACATCTGGTATATGGAAGGCACTCAAAAAAGTTTACTGAAAAAATTAAAAACACAGATCCTGCAACCTCACTTTGTATTATAATCACTTAAAAGGCACACTATGAAATGATGGTTATGGAAATTATCATTGCATCACATTCATATTATAAAAGTACTTTAGAGTAAAGGCAGAAAAAAATAGAACAACTTTAAAAAGTATTCCATAATCCCTTCCGTTAGACTTTTCTTTACATCATCTCTTTTCTTAAATATATGTATGCTCTTAAAGAATAAAACTTTCAAAGAACTATCTAAACGAGAGCAGGGTTATGTAAAAGAAAATGATTTTGATTGGTCTCACAACTGTAGCCCACTCCTCAGCCCCACAGCTATCAACATGTTATGTCACCAATGGTTATCTCTATATCCTTACATTTGATGGTGCAATTGGTCTGGAAGTATAGGAGCCTCATGGAACTGAAAGCTCAGCTTGAAATGTCTTTGCTATTTATTTCAGTCAGCAAAGGATTTCAACAAATGCCTAGATGAGGCTGTGGTTTATGGTCCAGTGTTTCTGTGCAAAAACCAAGCACAAAACCCATGAAATGGGGAGCTAATTTGGCATCTGTACAGCAAGTTCTTTCCCTCCATATCTCCATACAAAGATCATTATTTTGCTGAGGAAGAGAAAATCAGACTAACCCAACTACAGAAAAACGTAAGCTCGTTGAGAACTGGTTTATACGGAAGCTATATTTGCACAAATCAAGTGCACTTCTAGACTTCTAGAGCCAACTGTAGATCTTCTTGTTTCTTTATACACCTTTCTTGATTGCTTAAATCTATTTTTTTTTTCTTCTTTGAAATTCTTCTCTTTCTCTTTTATAACAATTGTTTTTATTTTATGTGCCTGATATCCTACTCTGTCTATTCAGTCCTCCTGTATAACCACGTTTATCCTAGCACACACACGTGCACGCATGCTTGTGCACATACAAACACACACACATTTTTAGTATGCAGAAAATTATAGCAAGAATTTTATTTTTAACAATCTTAAGGAAAATTTAATTTAAAATAAGAATCAGATTAAGACTAGATTTCAAAAAAGATGGTGATGTTCACATATAATAAAACTAGAAAAAGTGAAAAGCAAGAAAAGCAAGGGATATTTGAAGGCTACATAAGAAATATTTTTTTTAAGATTTATTTATTTTTAATTGTTTTTGACAGAGACAGAGAGAAGGGAGAGGGGAGGGCCCAGAGCAGTCTCCATAGTTGATGGAATTAGTTTTCCACATAGTTTCACTCTACAGGTGGGCACAGGGCTGCACAGGGCAGGAACTGGGCTGGGAGCCTCCCGCATAGGCTCCGGCAAGAACTGAACTGAGGGCATTTCCCAGTTCAGCATGTGGGTCCGCATGGGCCAGAACCGGGATTCGATCCTCAGGCTTAGGGGCTGCAAAGCAAGTGCTTGACCCGCTGCTGAGCCATCCCAGCTTCCCAAGAAATATTTTTAAATAAAATTTTATATGGATAAAAATTATAATTAATGGAACATTTACATACATGAGAAGAGATAGGAAAGCTGGTCTTTTATCAACTCCTTCCTGGGAAGATGACTGAACTAAAGCTATTCACTCCAAATTGCAGAAAATGTTTCTCTCTGTCCTTTTCCAACAATTAGAACTTTCTCAGCTAAGGCTATATAATTATTTATTGTGTCTTGTATTATAAACATTAGATCTCCAAAATTTAATTAAAAATCCAATAGGTCTATGTATGTGAGCAATCAAATGGTAAAAACATGGAGGAAAGTAAATTCCCATTTTCTCTACAGACTAATCACTTGATAAATATCTTCTGAAAGAATAAATGAATGAATAAATACAAAAATTCAAATATTAACAGTTCAGACAAAAAAAACACCCTACAAATATCAGGGTGTAATCTAGATGCTATTGACTGAATTATGTGCTCTCCCTTTAGGTAAAGGAGAAATAAAACACCCTTAGATGGATCTGGGACCACTGGGTCCCTCTATGCGCATCACTTTCCACCACTCGATGCTTCTCATAGTCTGTATCCTAGTGACTGGTGTTTAGTCATGGTAGGATTTCAGGTATAGTGCATGAATTCAGTCACATGAATTTATATTTGTACTGATTTTTAAAAATATCTTTAGCCCTGAATAATTTCTTGTGTTTTGCCCTATGAGTTTAGATGATTTCTGCTCAATTTGCCGATGTAATTGTTCTCTATCAATTTTACTTTCTTTCTAATGTTCATCATATTTCTAGATAAAACGAGTCAAATCACCTGTGTATAGAATCAAGCAAGCAGGACTAAAAAAAAAAAAAAAAAGAAAATGTCTGAGGCTTTTATATGAACCCAGTTTCACAACTGCTACAAACCACACTTGGCAGTATCAGCCTCTGGACTTTCTCCTGTACTGCTTCTCTATCTGCAACGTCTTTTCTCTAGCTATTAATAGTTTCTACACAGCTGCCAAAGTCCAAATTTATAAGTATCCCTTTAATTTAATGAACCATTGTCTCCCCAGCGTTGATACAAAGCAGATGTTTTGTCATGTTAGCCATTGATTTTTTTCATATGGTTTTGAGTTCTTTTGTGCAAAGATTATATCCTATATCAGCTGTGCCCTACAATATCAATCACGGTCCACTCTGAAATAGTCATTCAAGTGCTAGTTGATTAATTAATTCCTGGCTATCTTGTGTCTTCCATGACGTCAGTTCTTCATAACATGGATCAGTCATTGATTTCATTTCTGGAACTTAATGGAGGGTACTGAGCCTAGAGGTTCAATTGCTATAACTTGCACATCTACTTCTAGATCATTTGGGATGGTTTTCAGCTTCAAATATTTGAAAACCCAGTGAATAATGATTTAAATAGTTTTTTTTTCTTTCACCTAAGAAGTCTGAAATAGGTGGCTGATGAATTTAAGTTACTAACTCAGTGATACCAGGGCCACCATTTTTTAAAGTACCATTGTCTTTCTATAACAGATATAAAAGGCCTGGTGAAGCTACGGGCATCAAGTTCATATGCATGGGAAGATGAAAGAGAAGAGGGAAGAATGAAGCCAGCAGTTGAATTTCTTTTAAAAAGAAGCCAAAGCTTTCCAAGAAACACTCCTGATGCTTGACACATTTCTGCACACTTCTCATTGCCCTGTGAGGGGTGGGGAAGGAAGAATAAGACTGCTAATTAATATATTCTGTTAATTAATGAACAGAATCTGCCACAAACTCTCTCATGAATATGTTCTGTGTACCTCAGTTTCTTGGTCAAAAACTGGGTATAAAACAAATAACAAATTGTATCCAAGGAGGGTGAGGTTGTGAAGTGTTTGGGATCAACATAAAAGAACATCTTACTCATGATACAGAATGCCTGGACACTGAAATCTCTGATAAATGAAATATAAGGTTATACTCAGTTAAGCAGGGGGTGGGGAGGCAAACGTCTATTGAACATGTACAATGTACAAAGAAAAGAAAAAGGAACCAAGAGTTTGTTATTACCTTTTTTCCCTCCCTTTTCAGGAAAATTCATGTTCAGTGAAGTAGAGAACTACCAATGAAGAACAGATAAATAATGGCCTACTGTTGCTCATGAGAAGGTATAGAGCTGGCTCTGTATAGTGTAATAGAAACGTTAGAACTGATTTATTTTAGGGAATCGTTAAGTGTTCAAGAACCCAAAATCATGTATGATTTCCACTTGAGCTGCAGATCGCTTCTCAAGTAAGGTAGCTATACTTTCGGCATATAATAACTGTATAACAAACTTTTAATGTTTTTGTAAGTACATAGTTGTGACTAGTTAAATATGTTTTATAAAACAAATTATAAGATTATTATAGAAATATCAAAAAGAGGGTAAAATATTTATTTAAATAACAACATAACTTTTATGCTGTTTCTCTAGACTTATTAAAATTTAGATATATGATAAACTAATGTTTATATCTGTATTACTTTGACATGTTAGTAAGAATAAGACCTTGGGAGAATTTAATCCATTTAGGAAACAAATAATTCTTTGTCACCTTAAAGGTCTGGAAAGGGGAAGCCGGGATGGCTCAGTGGGTTAAGCGCTCACTTTGCAGCGCCGGGGACAGGGGATCGAATCCCGGCCCCAGCCCGTGTGGAACCATATGCTGAACTGGGAGCTCCCCCAGTTCAGTTCTCTCTGTCTCTGTATCTCTCTCTCTCTCTCTCTCTCTCTCTCTCTCTCTCTCTCTGTCAAAAATAAATAAATAAAAATATATTAAAAAAAAAAAAGTCTGGATGTGCATCCAAAGAATTATTGTAAATAAATACCCATCATTTTGGGATATTTAATAAGAGCTCTCTGTGAAAATGCATCTTGATAACCATAAGTAAGAATCTACATTAAAAAAATATATATATATAAAATTGCAATTCTTGTGTTTCGCTCACTCACAAAGATATCATCCCTCTAAGTTCCAATTTATAATGATAAAATTTTACTGTAGTAAATTAATTTTAAATGAATCTTATTTTTAATAAATAATGGTAATAGAGATTCAGTTTTCTGCTTCTATTTGGAATAAATGCTCCTGTCCTTTCTTAGGCTAAGTGAGGAAATTAATTTTTTTATATTGCAACAATGAGAAGAATTTGAGTTAAATACTTTTGATTTTTAAACAAAAATGTAATTAATTCAATTTTTTGCATATTTACTTGTTGAATCGTGTCCTATGGATGAATAAAAGCGTAGGATTTCGAGCCAAAACTTAACCTGTTTTGAGTCCTAGATTAAACATTAGGTGGCACTATTGTCACAATGAAAAACTGCTGCATTCACCTACTTATCTTCACCATCTAGAATTTTCTTTTATAACTCTCATTTAAGACCTCAAAATAGATTATTTTTATGTATACAGGATGATTAAAATACATCTATAATAAACATAAAAAAGACTAAAATTTATTGTTAACATCTGCTATTCAGTAAGAGATGTGAGACCTGATAACTTTTTTAAGGAACTGTCCTCTGAAGGCTAGAACTTAAGATATTTACATGAAAAAGACATATTTATTATAAATAAATAGTATATTTTCTTTGTTCAAAAATTTTTATTTCTTTAATGTAGAAATATCTATCACAATAGTTTTAAAATTTTTCTTCTAGAGAACATAGTTCAAAGTTTTATGGGACGCCTAATATAATAGCTACAGATCAATTTAGTTTTTCAGTGATAGAAGAAATAAATGTATAAAATATTATTTAACAGGCACAAAAATAAAAATGAGTAAACAACTCAAAACATTTAGTTCATATGTTTGTGTTGTTCATGTCTACGCAGGTAAATGGACGTATGTGAAAACGGAGGAAAAAAATCTAGTATTATAAGAAAAAGTACTTAATTGTAAAAAGGGATTCAAAAGTTCTGTTAAAGCAAGAGAAATGGAGATAGAACACAGTTCTTCTGGGACCAGCAGGACACTACACCAGGTTTGCCCAATAAAGTAAAGATGAGCTTCTCTGTTTATTCTGAGTTTATATTATGGAAAGAGAACTGACTCTGGGTGGTGAGCACATAATGCAACACATAGACCATGTAATGTAGACTTGTACACCTGGAACCTATGTAATTTTTACCAACCAGTATCAGCCCAATAAATTTAACAATTAACGTTAAAAAAGAAGATTATGTGAGTGAGTTTACTGAACACCCAGGAAGTCCACCTGCTGGCAGGGACAATGGTATTTAACCCTTTGCTACAGGCTACAGTGAGGTTCAGTGGGTAAAACACAGATCCTGAACACATGTGATTGCATTATATTTGAATCCTGGCTCATGAGCAATTTACTAAACTTCTTAACCTAGATTTTCTCATCTATAAATTGGGGGTAAAGCTATTCTTCTGAGTTGATTTGAGAATTAAAGAAAGTCCATATAATAGACAAAGCCCAAGACATTGTTTGGCCTTAGTTGGAGTGTTGCTGGTGGGGTTTTATCTTTTTGTTATCAGCAGGGTCACAAAGCAGCAGGGGCTGTCCCGTTCCCCTGCAGATGATACAGCTACAGACAGCAGTGGTCTGATCCTTACTGGGGAGGGCAGGGCCAGCAGGAGAGGTCCCATGGCCTCTTACTTTAAGGCAGCATCAGGGGTCCAAGAGCTTTAGCTCTAAATTTATGGCCATTTCTACCAACTGCAGGTCTGTGGGAAATTCCATAGTGTCTCTAAGTCTCCATTATTCCCTGTGCAAAGTAGAAATAAAACTCATAAGCCTCACCTCACAGGGTATTGTGAGGACATCTGTTTGCAATGATTGCTGTAATCAATGTAATAAGAAGAGCACAGTAAGTATTAGTTATTACTGCTGTCACCACCACAGATGAGCCACTTGTGATTGACTCCTCAGTCTGTGAAAAACCTTCTCTTGGGGAATAATTTAAAGACTCCAACCAATACACTTCTGTGCTGACCTTTTCATTGACCCATGGAGAAAACTATTTATTAATATCCAAGGAATTAGAAAAATCATAAGAATCTCAGAGAGACCATATAAAAGGAAATATTTTATTTTTATTATTTGGTTTTTTTGTTTGTTTTTTGAGAGAAGGTGTGAGAGAGAGAGAGAGAGAGAGAGAGAGAGAGAGAGAGAGCAAGCTCCCAGAGCAGCCTCTGTAGTTGTACATTGTTAGCTGTGACATAGTTAAGAGGAGATATTTTGAGATAGATATAATATAAACTGCAAATCCAAGACATAATATGTCACTGTAATTTGCTGACCCCCCTATATAAACAACAAATGCTATATTTTGACCATTAAAATCCTCTTTTAAAAACATGTGCCAAATTAGAGAGAATCTAACCTGTATTAATTAAACTTATGCACCCATACTTCTTTACTGAACATTCCTGATTATAAATCTCCTCTCCCTTTCTTATACTATAAGCGCTATGATGGTCAAGTTGTTTTTTTGTTCCCTGCATTGATTTTAATCTTCATGGAGTAGGCACTGAGTAACCTTTGTTAAGGATAAACAAATAAGTAAATCACAGTCAAACAAAGAAAAATGACTATCAATGGAATCACAATGAAACCATTTAAAAAAAATGTCTTCCCAGCAGTTGCAATTGAAATCACTGCTCTTCAAGTCTTATCTGGCTCACTGTAACTTGTGTACCTTCAACTGCTGACAAGGCAAGACTGGGTAAGTGGGCCAAGGGGAAGCCAGCCGAATTCACATTAAGTTATGCTGCTGCACCATTCGCCGGAAGTCCCCAACTTCCTACTCCATTGACCTTCAGGACTTGCTAATAATACCAAAATGTCCCAAATTATTAGGAGAAGCGCTGAGGAGATTTAAACCTTGTATTTTATATTTTAATACAACTGTCAATGTCTGCTGGTCTGATGTATATATTTAAACATAATGTTTCATTCTAAATTTCAATCCAGCAGGGTTTCATTTTCATACATTGTCAATTTAAATAAATGTTATAAAAGTTTTAATATTTTTCCTAGATAAGCAGGTTGGCAGTACTGTGTGCAATGTAAAATTAAGGAACAATAATTGTTGCCTTTGAGTGAGGCCTCTAATGCTTCAGGCACTATGCTAACTACCCTTCTAATATGTACGCAATGCATAAGATAGCCTGAAAGCCAGATATTATTACAAATGAGGAAACTGAGGCTCAGAGAGGTTAAGTAACTTCATGGTCACCGAGTTAAGTAATCTGGGAGCTGAAATTGAAATTCAGATATTTTTGACTTTGCAGCCTATACTTTGCTCACCATTACATTTATTACTAGAAGTATTTGCTTGAAAGTAAAAATTTCTCCATAGGAAATCAGTTAATTAAAGTAACTAAGGAAATGTATATTTGGCATGTCAATTTAGGATGGCCTAGTTGATTTAATGAATACAAGGCAATTTCTGGGAGAAAAGAAGATATTTCGCTGACATACTTAAGTGAGATGCTTACAAAGGTTTAAGTGAGGGGTCAGGCTAATAGCATCAGTTAATTTAGCATACATTCAGTAAACATCTACTATGTATGAGGCACTGTGGGAGGGGCTTGCAGGAAGTGAAGCCTGTGAAACAGACCTGGCCAGGAGGAGCTTACAGATGGATGAAAACCATGGATCTGTAAACTTGTGAAAATCAGGTTTGCAGGTGCTCTGTTCATTCCAAGAATGAACATGTGGGTTTCGGTACTTCAAATCAACAGGAATGGAAAATAACTAAGCCTCTAGAAATAAAGTCTTAACAATGTGGTGAGAATAAAATAATGCCACCAGAGGAAAAAATTAATCAAAGTGAATAAGGGAGGTTATATTATTTTGACTCCAACTCCCACAGCATGTGTCTAAGCAGCCTGAATGTTTTCCCCTCATATATTCTTTGTTCTACTTTTTCTTTTATCAGCTTGATTGGTCAGGAAAGTAAGTAGTTGTTGTATCAGTATATTTCTTATATTAAGACCATCTGCCAGCTCAATTACTTGGAATACATTCTCACAGTATGGAATTTCTCAGAGGAGTAGTTCTATTGCAATGGTGCAGAAATTACATAAATGTCTATGTGACAGAGGAAAGAAATATTCAGAATGACTATCACTTATAATGTAAAGAGATCCAAGTGCATAATTTCATTGTAATTTTTTCCCTAGGCTTTTGAACTTGATTTTAACATCTTAAAACTAAATATTGAGCTTTAATTTAGTTTAGTTTAATTTCATTTGATGAGATAATATGTTCACATTGTTAAAATTAAAAACACACTTTGTGTGGAGCATTTAAAGGTAGTACGATTTAATGAGATCCATAGTGGTACAACTTGGGAACAAATCCTCTATTTCTGATATGCATGACCTTTACCTCTCTAAACCTGAGGAACTTTTCAAACAGGATGAGATCAATCAGGAGAACTGTGCCAAAGGAAATTTTATTCTGAATTATGGGCCTACCTGATGCTCTTCTTCCATTGACAAAAAAAAAAAAAAAAAAGTTTAAATTTTAAAAATAGATTCCTAAAAGCTGTGAACACAGCTGACAATTTTGTAACTTGAATGAGAGATCAAATGTAAAGTATAAGAAATCATAGTTTTGTAATATAAAGGGGAATACTTGAAAATTCTCATGGAAAACAATGGATGACAGAATATGATTAAGAAGGAAAAAAAAGTGTATTTAGAAAGCATCAGGGAGGGGATGCTGGAATGGCTCAGCAGGTTGAGTGCTTGCCTTGAAACCACAAGGTTCAGAGATTGAGTCCCAGCCAAGCTAATGCAAACCCATATGCTAAACTGCGATGCAGTTGGTAACCACCAAGAGTTGTGGTGAAGGTTGTTGCTTCCAATGTGGGAGGACCCCAGTTCGGTTCCTGCCTTGAGTGGCCCCACATCCATCTGTGTGGAATGAAATTATGTCACAACTAATGATGTACAACTATGGAGACTGCTTTGGGCCCTCCCCCTTCTCTCACTCCACTCTTTCAAAAACAATAAATTATATCTAGAAAGAAAGAAGAAAGAGAAGAAAGAAAGAAAGAAAGAAAGAAGGAAGGAAGGAAGGAAGGAAGGAAGGAAGGAAGGAAGGAAAGAAAGAAAGAAAGAAAGAAAGAAAGAAAGAAAGAAAAGAAAGAAAGAGGAAAGGAGGAAGGAAGGGAGGGAGGGAGAGAGAGCGAGAGAGAGAGAGAGAGAGCAAGCAAGCGTGCATCAGGGAGAATTAATTTAAACATATAATTAGTATTGTGGGTCTGAAACTGTAGTAAATATTAATGTTGGAAGCTAAGAAATTCTTGTATAACAATTGTTCTTGAAACAAATAAATACTATATCAACTCAGTTCTGTTTCAAACAGCATATTGTTATTTTATTCATGTTCAAGAAAATAAAATCTCCATATTTGAATGTAGTCAACAGGTCTTTTCCTTTTATTATTTTTTTTTTTTGTAATTTTAGATTTTAACAAAAGAATAGAAATGAGTGTAATGGGAATCCGAGGTCGGCAATACTGTATTGTTCATTTCACATTTTGGCTTCAAATTCAGCACATTGCTGTATTTGTAGGAATGGGTTTTCCAGCAGCCCTGCTGGGAAACGAAAGGAAAAACCACAGGTGACCTCAAGTGTTCTCTCCCATAGCTGAAAATCTATTTACTAGTTACATTCATTAAACTGTTGGCTTGTTCAAAATCTCCATCTATTTCCTATTTCTCTTAAAATGATGTTCTCTCTGCATCACAATGAAAAAAATTCAATTCAAACTGAGACCCTATTATTAATCTGTTCCTCCTGAAATGGCTCCAGTGAATACCAGGCAGCAGAAAACATCTTGCACAAAGTCTACTGAACAACTTCTCTTTATTACATAGACAAGAGAGTTGTTGAGGAAAAAGTCACAATTCTGCTCTTTCTTGCATAATTAAAGTGCCCAATGTGAATTTATTCCATTAAATGTATTTCTCCCAAGAGTTAACTCTGTGACTGCATACGTTGATGGGCTATATTGCTTTGCATGGGGAAAAGATCCAAACATCATTGGTATAATCTGACTTGAAGAAAAGAGTGCATCTTTCTGGGCCATAGAAGCTGCCTTCCCACCTTTACTTCAAATGTAGGTCTCTCTTTCATTGGCAAATATGGAGCAGGTGCAGTTTCTGAGGTGATTTCAGCAAAGTTGCCCCACCAGTACTTAAATCACTAATGGACATGAATATTTCTTTATAAACTGTGATTAAATGAATACATGGAAAGAATTGCTATTATGTTATTAAAAATTACATAGGTTCCAGATATACAACTCTATAGTATTTCATCTACATGTTACAATATGTGTTCACCACCCAGAGTCAGCTTTCTTTTCATCACCATATATTTAGCTCCCTCTCTCTCCTCTCACAATGTTTTAAGAAAGTTTATGAATTTGTTTTGGGCCACGTTCAAAGTCATCCTTGTCCACATGAGTTCCACGGAACACAGTTGGACAAGCTTCTTTTAAGTAATAGCACATAAGAAAGAGAAAGTAATACTGTATATAAAGCATCCTTTTTACAAACTGGGCCATTCAAGGTAAGGGCCACTGCTTTGGGAACCCTGGCCACTTTGGGTTCCCAGCAAACTATTCTAAAGACTTAGGTGAATATCTGTATAATGTGCAACCCACTAGGAGCACTTTAATGTTAGAGAACAGAGTCAATACTCGAAGAATAGAGGACACAATTTTTTCTTTCCATCATGAGAATTTTGTTGCCACTTTAGGCTCTGAGATTAAAGAAGGGTGAGCCAGGAAACACAAAACTTTTGTGATGGAGGGAAATCACCTTAAATGGCATGGGACAGGTAACCCTCGTGGATTTGATGGCCAGAAAAAGTTTGTGTATGTGAGTATGTGTTTGGTGTGTGTGGGTGTATACATCTGCATAGATTTCAGAGGTGTGTGTATCTGTGTGTGTGTGTGCGTGTGTGTGTGTGTGTGTGTGTGAGAGAGAGAGAGAGAGAGAGAGAGAGAGAGAGAGAGAGAGAAAATGCATGCACTGGAGTTTCAAAATAGAGAAAATGAAACCTGTCTCCTTGTTTCTTAGGCTGGTCTGACTCCCTGTACCTGCCTCTAGCATGACTACATCAAAGGATCTCCAGCACCATGTGAAGACATGTTATTTACCTGAAGCTAAATCTGAGCAGAGTGTTGAAGCAGAGAAGTAAAACATGAACTGCTTTATGAAAAGTTAAAAACTGGGAAAAGCATCAAGTGGCAGAAATGGCTAGAAGTAGAAAATTACAAAGAAGGGCATGAGAAAGTCAGGAGGAAGAAAGTGGCAACTGAGAGTGGGGAAATTCCTTCTTTCAGCACTTGTCACCATTAGCTGAACCTCCATGTTAAGCAAGCATGACACTTACCCATGGCCATATTCATTAAAAGAGGGCACTAAGGATATTGAGGACACCTTCGTAAACCTACACTGCTGTCAGGGAGACAGACCCCAGAGGATTGAATACTTATTTGAAAATCCAAAAGTAACAACAGGCCAAATGCAGGAGTCTGAAATAAATATACAGCATTTTCACATTTCAAGGGGCCTTTTACAACAGAAGTTTTCACGATCTTGGTGGAAGACAGATCCTCCACGCTACCCCAACCCCCACCCCCCTACCCCCACCCCCAGACCTGCTGTGCTACAAATTTTGTCAGTCTATTGGAATTTACTGCTCTTTTCACCAAAAATCACTGTAAATGTTGTGACATGTCTAAAAATATGTCTGCTCTCTCTGTTTTATCTAGCCCCAAACTGTTTTTCTTTATAATCTGACCATGAACATTCAAGAGTGTATTACTATCTTCCTTGCTAGAACCTTTTTTTTTTATTTTTCATATGGGAAATAGCTTTTTATTTGAGTTGAATGAGATGCCACAGAAGGAGATTAACTGATTTACATAGCACATTATTTGTACATAGAAAACCATAAATAACTAAATAAATATACTTGCTTTTATAAAATGTACTCAGGTAAAAATAAAGTATGAGAAAGTAGAATTATAATTATAATGCTAAATTGACAACACAAGTTTGTTGAAACTGGTCCAATTTTGAGAGTGAAAAGGGGCAGTGTTAATTATTTGGGGAAAATAATTTAAATTGAGATTTTTTTCAAATGAAAATATATGGTTACCCTAATTTTTATCTTTCTCTCTGCACTTATCTGTATAATTTGGGTGAGTTAAAATTCTGATGAGAATTAACCAGTAATGAAGAATGTGCGTTCTGATGCTCGACTTAAATCTTGGCTACACCACTTACTAGTTAAGTGAGCAGATGCCCCAGGTTGTGTTGGATACACCGTCAGTAACATAAATTGAAGCAGAGAAAATCGGTATTAATAAGGAAGTATTTATTCCACCTGAGCATCACGGCCATTACACATTGAATAAAAACTAATGAAAAATGTCCCTAGATTTATATTCTAGGAGATATTTGGCCATTGCTTGTTCTCCTAAAATTCCCTCACCTTCAGAAATACAAAAAGGACTAATGATATTGATGAACTGGTGAATTTCATGTTATTCTCCTCAACATTATACATACCCTCCCACCCACTTCAACTTTATCCTCACTTCACCCAGCCCAGCTCAATGGAAAAACAAACATAAACAGAAACAACTATGATATACACATGGAACTCAAAAACATGTCTATATAATTTCCTTTTAATAGAATGATAATAATAATAATATAATAATTATAAATTTGTAATCTAGCATAGTGTTGAAATCTAGGAAAATTTCCTTCTATTGTCCTGTCCTAAGATTATTCTTGTTTCTAAAGAGCATTAGTAACTTTTTCATTTGCTTTTGATGGAATCACCTCAGTATTTTATGTTGAGTGTTGAGAAGAAAAATAGTGTAAAATTATTGCCCCCCCCACCTCATTCATAGAGTTACATAACATTAGAGAAAAAAAATATATAAATGCCTTTTGTTCTTAGACCCAAGCTTTCCAATGAAGTTACTACCCCTTTCCTGAGTTTTCTCCACTTTAATTAATGTAATAGAAAGTCTTAGCCTTGTTTGTACATATCAGAAAGATAAGTTTTGGGATTACATGTAGGCCCTGCTTAAAGCAGTCATTCAATCAGAAGGAAATTTTGACTTTACGTTTTAGTGCTTTATAATGTTCTGTAAGAAGCCATAGTCTACTTCACTAAACAAAAGTAATTAGAGACTGTATATGTGTGTGTGTGTGTGTGTGTGTCTGTGTGTGTGTGTGTCTGTGTACAAGTGTGTGTATCCCAACACAGCTTCCTTCTCCCTCTAGATAAATAGCAGGGACCAAGGAGTTGAAACAGGTTACTTACGCAAATATTTCCCAATCGTGCAAAATCTTTTAGTTTAATGAGGCCAGTTTACAGTCTTAAAAAGGGATACCAGTTTTCAAATAGTCCACATGAAAAAGTTAAACAGAAAAATGAGGAAATAGGAATATCAAACATTAGATAAGAAGAAAATTACTTTCTAAAACTCTTTCCTACCCCAAAGTATCCACCTGTAGGTTTAGTGTAAAGGGCTGAATGCTTTATTTAAAGTTTGGATGTCTCACACACGATTCAGCAGCCAATGTATAATATTATCAAACTTTTGAGGGCTTTGCAGAGGGTTGACTAAATAAATCATTCTTTAATATTAGTGAGTTTATGCCTTAATAATTTTCTAAAGAGTTATTCAATAAGTTATTTTTTAAAGACAGCAATAAAAAATATATGAAGTCTGTCTGGACAGTATCTATCCATGTCATATGAAAAATAGAGGCATTTATGGCTGGATTTTTTTCTGGACAGCCTTCCTATAGCAAATATTTAATTATAGGACAATAAAGCAATAAATTTTTATGACTATAGATGCAGGGGGAAATATAAAGTATAAGCAATAATAACTCAAAATAGTTTTATTAAATTATAATGACTCATGTATGTGTATTCAAGTGTTCTTGATAATCAAATATTAAAATAAATTGATAGAAGGTGGAATTCTCTAAGCTCTTAAAGTTAGGTCTACAAAGTATGACTGTATTGTATACAGTTTTTGTACCATAAATTATACTTTCATTCAAATAGAAGAAGAAAATCACAAGCTTAAGTCACAAATGGTTTAAATAGACTACCTATGTGATCAAACACTTGGTTTGAATCCCAGTTCTGCTGTTTTCTAATTGTATATCCTTAGGAAATTTGTCTAACTTCTTGAAGCCTTCGCTTTTTTCTCTGTAAGTTGTTTTCAACTTTTTCTAAAGATTAAGTAGTAATTATTAACAGATTTATTAACCTAGAAAAGCATTTTGAGATCAACTAGTCTGTCTTCATTTAATAGTTAATAGGAATAAGGTCCAGATATTTAACTGATTTGATCAAGGTCAACCACAGCGTTTTCAGCAGAGCTGGTGTACAGTAGAGTGCTTTCTACTTTAGCACTCTGTCCTCTCATACTTAAGCAATTAGAACTCTTGGCTCAATTTCTAAAATACTTACGTTAAAATTTAACCAATACTTAATTTTTCTGTATGTTTCTTTCTGAAAACGTTTCCACAATCTGAGCTGTTTATTAACCTAAACTGAGGGCTTCAAATATCAAAAAAAGTTTAACATATCTTGGTTATATTGCCTGATAAAATCTCTCAGAAATAATACCAGTGTTTTTTTGTTTTTCTGATCTGTGCTTCTCTGAATTGGAGACTTTAGTAAGTATGATTACAGTGTCTTCACTTCAAAATAATATAAATTCAAATAAACTTAAAGTTATTATAATATAATATCCCATAATTTATATGTCTAATTTTTAATATATTAGGCTTAAAATATCAATGATATGACAAGTTGTATTAAAATAAAAGATATATGACAGTTTGGATTCTTCACTCTTTTGAATGATTTTCTTTTTTTTTTTTAAGATTTTTTTTTTATTGTTTTTGACAGAGAGCGAGACATAGAAAAGGGGAAGGGCCCAGAGCAGTCTCTATAGTCACAGGTCATTAGTTTTCTACAAGCTTTCATTCCACAGGTGGTCACGGGGCTGCACAGAGCAGAAACTGGCAGCAGACTTCCAACACAGGAGGCCAGGCCTGGTGAGAACCGAACTGGGGGGCACACCCTAATTCAGCATACGTGTCCATACAGACCGGGGCCAGAATTCAGTCCTTGGACCCCACAGTTGCAAGACAAGCACTCAACTGTCTGAGCCAACCTGGCATCCCCTGAATGATGTTTTGCAAATCAACTGCTATCAAAGAGATTCTGAGGAAAAGATAATATAAGCAAATTTATACAAAATTATAAATTATTGTCAATAGCTTAAACTATTATCCTTTCCAAAGACAACTAAATTATATTAGGCAATGGTAAGCCTTAAGCAAAAGAAAAGAACAAAAACAATTAAGTTATAGAAAGGAAGACAATCAAGGCCAGCAGATAGATCTTTCAAATCATGCTACTGAGTGACTGTTTCTTCATCCAGAATCTAAACAAATGATTTTCTAACATGAATGTGTTATCAGTATCACCAAAAGTGTTGTTAAAATACAGATCCCTGGGTCTGACCCTAAGTTTCTGATTAAATTTATTAAGGTGACACTATAGCTGCTGGTCATTCAATAAGTTACACTTTAAGAAACTTTGGTCTAGAGTGGCCACCATATATCAGATAAGGTACTGATATCCAAAATATACAATTCAACATTTAAAAAACAATCCATTTAAAATATGGGCAGAAAAACTAAATAGACATTTTTCCAAACAAGACATCTAAATGGCCAAAAAGTATATGAAAAGATGCTCAACATCATGAGAAAAATGCAAATCAAAACCATGAGACATCACCTCATACCTGTTGAAATGACAGCCCTCAAGAAGATAAGAGCTAAAATGTACTTGCTAGGATGTGGAGAAAAGGGAACCCTCATGCACTATTGGTGGGGTTGCAAATTGGTGCAGTCAGTATGAAAAACAGTATGGAGATTCTTCAAAAAATTACATAGACTTACCATATAATTCAGCAATTCTACTTCTGCACCCAAAGAAAATAAAAACGTGATTTCAAAGAGATATATGTACTCCAATGTTTATTTCATAATTATTCACAATAGCCAAGAGATGCAAACAATCTAAGTGCCCATCAACAGATAAATGGATAAAAAAAAATATACTATATCTATATATATATGTAATTTTTGAACACATGATACTAATAAAGATAAGTCAGAAAGAGAAAGACATGTACTATATGATATCACATATATGTGGAATCTAAATTAAGCCTAACTTGTAAAAACAGAGGGTAAATGGTAGTTATCAGGGGATGGAGGATAGGAGAATAAAACAGGTCTGTTTAAGGGTACAAACTTCCAAGAAGTAGTAAATAAACCCTAGAGATTCAATGTGCAGTGTAATGAATATAGACAACAATATTGTATTGTAATCATCAGACTTGCTAAAAACCTAGGACTTAATTATTTCAACTGCTATAAAGAAATGTTAATTATGTAATGTAAAAGAGGTGCTAATTATCACTACAATGACAATCATATCACAATATATAAATGTATCAAATTAACATGTTGTACACCTTAGTTTTAGACAATATGTCAAATTTATTTCAATTAAAAAAAACACAATAGTTTTAAAGATAATATATGAGATGTTAGTGATAACATCTTTAAGAATGTTTATCAAGTTAAAAAAAAACTTAAATAGTAATAAATATATATAGTTAATAGTATTTATATTTAGGTAATGGAAATTTTCTAAAAGTAAGAAAAAGCAAAACATTATGTTTTCAATGTCCTATAATAAATGAGTGGTTTTATAATATGTAATAGATTTTAAATTATACGTGTAAATGCACTTGCTTTGCTAGTCTCTGAATTTTCACATGGATTCAAGGTCAAAACTCACTATACTGATTTTCTCTCCAATGAGTTATAGAGAAAAACCCAAGGATTCTGGACTTAGCCCTGGTTTTTAATTATCTCCTGATTCTTATTAGGTATGTAACTGCAGATGACAAGCATTCACTCTGGGTAATATTCTACTTCTCTTTAAAAGATAAACTATGTTAATTCATACTCAACTTCATTAGTATTATATAGGTTAAAGGAGCATCATAGATACTGTAATATTCTTTTAGGTGCCTCATGTTTTATCATATAAAATATAGCCCCAGTGTATTTAACCTATGGCTTAAAGTCATTTTTATTATCTACAAAGTGTGGCATTAATAGTTTACAAAAAAATAGGTCTAGGGGAAGCCGGGATGGCTCAGTGGGTTAAACGCTCACTTTGCAGCACCGGGGACTCAGGATCAAATCCCGGCCCCGGCCTGTGTGGACCCATGTGCTGAACTGGGGAGTTCCCCCAGTTTAGTTCTCTCTCTGTCTCTGTATCTCTCTCTTTCTCTCTCTCTCTCTCTCTCTCTCTCTCTCTCTACCTCTCTCTCTCTCTCTGTCAAAAACAATAAAAAAAAAAAGGTCTGATATATGCTTAGGACATCAATTGTCATACCTCTTCCTACCATATTTAATGATTCATAAATCTGAGCAAGCATCATTTAACAAACCTTAGCATTTTCCTTGAATGACATAGAAATGACTTTTAGAAATCAGTTTTATAAATTCAGTGTATCTTCAGAAATCTGGTAAAAAACTATTACGGTAATAACAAATCTAAATTTTCTACTCATTGTACTGGTTCAGAGATCATACATTCTGCTGTTATTTGGCTTCCCTAAGACTTGTTGATTTGACTTTAAGACCTGTACATTTTCATACCTTTCTCATGAGTTTCCCAATCTTATAAAAAGAATATGAGATAAGTGATATTTACACTCAACTTGAAAACTTCAAGCATGAGCATCCAGTCTCATGTTACCCAAATGCAGCTAGAGGAAGCTGCTTTCACCATACTGTAAATGCTTCATTAGCAAGCCAGATGTGGGTGACAGCAGCATTTTCTTTGACAGTTCAAATGACACCTTTCTGAGAGAGTATTTAATGCAGGACTACAACTGGACAGAGCTATCCAGACCTCTTCAGCATATTTATTATGGGTTTCAATTTTGTTGCTGATATTTTCCCCCTTTTTAATAGGTGAGGGAGCTGACAACTGAATTAGTACACTCTCCTTAGTATGCCAGTGGCTCATGACAATAGCCTAAGGGGGAAGATATAGATAACTGAGAAGTTTCTTACTGTTGTGATATATTTTTTCATATGGTTAATAAGGCAATTGAAATGACATTCTGTCACAGTGGTATAATATAGTGAGCTTATGATTTCCCTTGTGCTACCACTAGGAGGAGATGACTTTTGTTTTATATATATATATATATATATATATATATATATATAAATTTTTTTTTAAATTTTTTTTTAAAGGCAGAAGAAAAAGAATATACTTCAAGCAGTGACAGTCTGCGACTTGAATGTACTTAATGTATTCTTGTATCAGCAGCGTCTAAGGCTCATGGAAGGGAGCCCTGGGCCAGCATTAACTTTCTGGTGATGAAAAAGTTAAGTAGAATTAATAAAGAAGACTTAAAAAAGAAAGAAAATATCTCTATCAACATCATTAGAAGGTAGAAGAGTTAAATAAATGTGACCTATTTTACTTAAACAAAAAATTTCCCTTCTTAATAAGTCGGATTTTGTAGGCAGAACCATTAAGATCTTCCTTTACCCTAACACTACTTTTTTTAAAAAAAGATTTATTTTTTGTTGTTTTTTGACAGAGACAAAAAGAGACAGAGGCAGAGAGACAGAGAAGTGGGGGAGGGCCCAGAGCAGTGTCCATAGTTGCACATCATCAGTTTTCAACATGGTTTCATTTCCACACAGGTGGGCAGGGGCCGCGCAGGGCAGGAACTGGGCTGGGGGCCTCCTGCATGGGAGGCACGTTCCCTCGAGCCAAGGGCAGAACTCGGGGTGAGAACTGAACAGGGGGCCTCCTACATGGGAAGCACACCCCAGTTCAGCATATGGGTCCACATGGGCTGGGGCCTGGATTCAATCCTTGGTCCCCAGGGCTGCAAAGCGAGCACTCAACCCGCTGAACCATCCCGGCTCCACCTAAACTGCGTTGAGAAAAAAGGTTTTCACTTAGTCTCATGATAGAATCTCATGATATAATTTGTGAATATTTAGACTGAAGATTCAAATGTTAATATCAAATACATATTATCTAGTAATATACTTTCACATATAAAAGACTGTCAATATTATCGAATTAACTATATCAATTAAAATATTTGTTGTGAAAATATGAACAGGGGTAAACTAGTTATGTAAACAATAGCCTAATCAAACTTACATAATCATTTGTCTAAATGAAGCATGAATAGGGAAGGTTTGTTGTCCGCATTTATTCAATCTCAGATTTCTCAGTCTATTCACCTCTGCCAATTACTCTGTCTGATGATCTTCTTTCAGACCTATTAAAAATGGACATTCATCACCTACTGCTAACATGTCACATGTAGTTCACTTTTGAAGCTTAATATTCTGTAACGTGATAGATAATATTCCTCTCCAAAAAGAAGATTTTTGTTTTCACTTTAGTGTGACCCTCAAAATTCAGAAAACAGAGATACAGCTTAAAAAAATACTCAACTTTTTAAACACCTTCACAATTTTCGGCTTGTCTCTAAAATGTAAATTTTGGTATCCTCGCTCCAGAAAGAGAAAACTAGACAACACAAAGTAGTGCAATTTAACTAGGATAACAGAACTAATTAAATGGTGGAGCTACAACTAATATACATTAAGATTTCAACTCCATTTTTTATTAGTTCACATTCCTAAGTAGGTAAAGAAAGAAGGGGAGCTCCCTATAGCAAAACAATATAACAATATGACAATTCTCCATTTCCTATACTTTAACTTTATTTATCTGTCTGTCAGAAATAACAGAGGATAAACTTCCTTACTCATTAAAGTTAGCAAGTTAGAGATTCTTTTTGATTTCTATGAGTTGTAGATATATGTGATGTAGAGTAGTCTGACCCTGGATTAAGTCATCATTAAATTGAAGTTTGTGGCTGGTTAGACAATCAAGTTCAAATAGTGCTTTATGGATAGTTCAATGTGTTATGGGGACTTCAAATGACAGGGATTATAGGAAACTGGCAAGAAATGATGAAATGTTAAAGTAGAAAACTATTTAAGGACTATGAAACCCCAGATAAGTGTGTGTGTGTTGGGGGGTGGGATAGGCAGACGACTCTTCCGGTACAAAATCTTTAACTTTAAAGATAATTTTCCACAACTTTAGTCCTTCTCAGGACAGCAATGGAACAACATATAGGGTCCTTTACTGAACTTGCATGTAATTATTTGTAGATTCTTCTGTTTGGGCAAAGGAGACATCAGAGTAGCCATTTTACCACTTCTTTTAAGTAATTTAGCTTTCTCCAAGGTAATATGGACCTGAAATAGCAACTTGATGGGCACATATGTGAAGCTTAGGAAAGAGAAAGCAGAATTAGATTTCCTAATATCCATTTATTATTCAAATGTGACAACTCAGTGGAGAATACTAGAGTTTCTACATGTAAGTGTGATACAAATATTTGGGTTCATTACTACATTGTATAAACTTTAGTCTTATGAAATATTAATACTATATGCTCTAGTAGCTCACACGTTGTCTCCAGTTTATATGAAGCAGTTAAGTAAGCATAGGAGCTTAGGATCATTGCCTGTAAAGCCAAGAGTGAAATAATTGTCATCTGAGAAAATTGGTGTTCAAAAATGGGAGGGTGAGAATTTTCTATGTATATTCAAATACCATTAATGGATCTCCTAGAAAATTTATTTCACAAAATATTTAAAAACATACAAGTATAACAAGAAGAATCTCAGCAGAAGTACAATCAGGAAAACACATGGAAGCAAATTATAAAAATTTTAATAAAGTTTGAATGTACATTTAGCTTTTATATAATAAATATTACTATGAGGTCTGTCCAGAAAGTAGCCAGTCATGTTATATGAAAAATGAAAAGTAGAAGAATTTATGGATGGAATTTTTCCAGACAACCCTCATAGATTGACACTTGTTTCTTCTTAAAGTCTGAGTGAATCAGAATGTTCCATTCAGTTCTTTTTTTCATCTTGTTTTAGGTTAATTGGAAATAAAAAAACAAAACAAAACAAAAAAACTCACTTATTGCTTTTTTTTTTAAAGATTTATTTTTATTGTTTTTGACAGAGAGAGAGTTACAGAGACAGAGACAGAGACAGAGAGAAGTGAGAGGGCCCAGAGCAGTCTCCATAGTTGCACATCATCGGTTTTTCCACATAGTTTCATTCCACAGGTGGGTGGGGCTGCACAGGGCAGGAACTGGGCCGGGGTCTTCACCCCGGTGGGAACTGAACTGGGGGCACTCCCCAGTTCAGCATATAGGTTCACACGGCCGGGGCCTGGATTCGATCCTCGGTCCCCAGGGCTGCAAAGTGAGCGCTTAACCCACTGAGCCATCCCAGCTTACCCTGCTTATTGCTTTTAAATATATTGATAATATGCTCACCTATTCTATTCAAACTCTTTCCTAACCCTGTTGCACCCATCTTACCCTGGCCCTTACCTGCACTATGCCAACACTTAGTACATTGGTAGAATAGTTATTATGAACTGACATTTGATTATACTCATTATTGCCCATCCCCAACACCTTATTATTATTTTCACCAGTGTGTGAGGTCCAAAGCAGTGTCTTTAATCTATCTATCTATCTATCTATCTATCTATCTATCTATCTATCTATCTATCTATCTATCTATCTATCTATCTATCTAATCTATCATCTATCTATCTTTGCCGTACCTAAGCATGAAACAAGTCTGTGTATTAAAGTTGTGAGTCTCCAAAGGAAGGAGATAGAACGAGAAGGGGACTCTCAGAAAATCAAAAGCTACAGGGAAGTTTGCTCTGGACAGGAGTATTAATGGGGAGGCTTATCTCCCCTCTTCTCAAGAGCATATGTACCAATGGAGCAATCTCTTTGACATGTCAACTTCCCATATTCTTGAGAAACTCTGAATTGAATGTCACAAAACTTTATAATGCTTCTAAGATCCTATAGACCTGATTTCTGAAAATTGCCAATCCATTTTATCCTTCTTAGAAGGATGCCTCAGGAAGTTGTTTTCACTCTTAAGTTTTTCTTGGAACAAAAAGAATTAGCTTGCTGTTAAAACAAAATCATTAAGTGTTCCACTCTTCTCTATGTAGTACATAGCCTAAGGACAGAGCAAATTCTTGCCCTCAAGCACCTTATAATCACATTCAAAACAGTGAATGTGCATTAGCATTTTAATAGTGCAATATTTCTGCCCTGCTCTTGGAAATGTTTTATCTAAATGGGCACAACAAGTTACACGGTATTCTAATGAAAATTCATTGGCAATATGCACTAGAATTTGCCAGTGGGAAGTGGCTGTTAACCTTGGTGTATGAGAATAAACACCCGTATAGTGGCCATGTCTCTGTACCGAGCACGCTTTCTCCGGCATAACATGGGGTGGAGGGAGTGAGAAGAGGCCATCTCTATGCTCTATTTTTTATTGAAACTAGAGGAGAGTGGAGAGGTGGTTCCATCCTCAGACATAGGTGGAGGATCAAATGTGTCTGATCAGTAATAACTCTTCTTAAATCTCTGCCTTTAAATACCAGAAAAATGAAAATGGGTCTGCTCTTTAATTTTCAACTGACTGTCCATCACTATATGGTCATTTGGTTTGTTAGTCATCCAGCTAATGGTATAAATGTATTGACTTCCATGTTGGTGTTCGATAATGACAATAATGCCAGTGCTGATGATAATGGCTCCAATGGATAGGGCTATTAATTTTACATTTGGCACTTTCTATAGGAGAGTCCATTTAATTCTCACAACTTTTCAGGGAACATTAACATTGCCCAAGATTTCACAGTGTGTGCCAGTGTGTCCAGGATCCCTGCTTAGCTTTGTCAAACTCAACATTTCTGCTTTCTTCACTTTACTATAAGACTAACATCAAACATCACTAGAATAGACTGTCTCTCATATATACAAACAGAGCCACCTATGTATGTATGTATGCATGTGTGTGTGTATGTTTGTGTATATATGTATATGTATGTGTGTGTATATATATGTGTATGTGTGTATGTATATATATATATGTATATATACATATACACATATATATATCACAACTAAAAATGCCAATTGTATGAAGCCCTCACTCCTCCAACCTGTCTAAAAAAATATTTATTACACAGAAACCTTTGAAAAAATTAAGATTACTGATACTGTAAAATTATATCAAACCAGAATTAATAGAGGATTTCCTTTTAAGAGACTTCACGCCTCTAAGGTTTATCCCCGATTTAGAAACAATGAAAGTGCTGGGGCACAACTCATCCACTTTAGAATACTATATTGATAGTCAAACCTTGCAACCCCCTTGACATTACCTTTGGTTTCAATGATGGAATTCTTTTTGTTTGTTGTTTCTCTGCTTGTCTTTCTTATTTTTACTTGCTTTGATGTCTCTAATCCTACTGATCTATGCAGGTGACCAAACTTTCATCTGTAAACTGTAGCATTCAAATTAAAGGGATGGTTTATAGATTCTAGGATTTTCTGAGCAACTCAAATAAATCCATCCTTGGCCCCTCAAGAATGGATAAAACCAGGAGCAGAGGATGAAGTTAAATTGATCCCCATCAACGTACCACAAAGCATCAAATTGCACTTGCTGCCAGTCATCAAGCAAATAAAGATCTGTTCCTTTCTAGCTTTAAAATAAATCTTGTTTTTATTATGTGTTAGTTTATTATGTCTTGTTTTTTTTTTTTTGTTTGTTTGTTTGTTTGTTTGTTTCCCCTATTGCTGCTGATCACAAGTTGATCTTTTCTTACCAGGTAAAGAAAAATTCACAGGACTGATTCATTCTTCATTAGGGGATAAATAGCTTTTAGATTTCCACAGAATTCAGTTTTTTCCTGCTCCCTTCAAACGAACACTTCTGAAATGTGTATGCTCCGTATTGCATTAAGAACAAATATAATCTCTTTTTCATAGCAAAATCCTATATCCCTTTAAAGAAAACAGGAAGAATGGAAATAAGTGCACTTTTTCTCAGTCACATTAAACAGTAAGGTTAAGCTCCTACTGACAGGAAAGATGTATTTGCAAGTGATTAGTTATATTTCTATCATAGTGCTTGTCTGTGTTCTTCCTTTGATGTTTAAACAAAGCTCTTGAACATGCTGGGTTGTATGCTCTGATGTTGATTTATAGGTAGAATTGAATTCCAAACACTAAGCCAGTAGGTAGGCTTTAATAACAGACACAGACTTCCCCCCTGCTGGTTAGTGTGTGACCAAGCGATACTGTTCTAGGGCCCCCGTCTCTCAAGATAGGTACCCAATGGGGGAGTCCTTCAGGCACAAAGCCCAGAGCTATTCACAGAGGGCCACACTCTGCTCTACAGGATTGCTGGGTTTTAAACCCTTAAAAGAAATATGCACTGTTAAAAAATACAGTTTTTTGTTCAATAATTATGTTGACAAACCTTCATTTAAAGGTAAACGGTACCTAGGTGGGAGAAGCTGAAGGCAATTAGGCAATCAGATTGACACATGAGATTTAAGCCTGGTGGCACTGGCCCCAAGGCGAGCACCCCAAAGAAATGGTAGAACTTCTTCCATGGGTTTATCCTGGCCTCACTGGCTGACATCTCTCTATGAAGCTGTCTGATCAAGTCACAAAAGGAGAAAAAATGAATGTCATGCAGACATTTGGTTAAATTAGCACAGGCATCCCCATCTGGCCAAGCCCAGGGAGGTGCAAATTACCGTAGTCATAAAATAAGGGCATGTGGAACATCTCCGTCTCCTGACTTCACGGTGTCAGCACACATGAAATGCACGGGACATTGTCATCTGAAGAGAAAAAGAGCAGCTCACTCTTCAGTGTTGCCAGAAATGCTTCATTGTCACCTGAATATTTTGCCATACATTTTCCAGAAAAATGGATTGCCTGTTCTACTTTACATTCAGTCTATTGGGAACTCTCTAGATGCAAGTCCCCAAATTAAATAAATGCAAACTCTTTAAGGCTAAGCAGTAGATCATAAAACAAATGACCAAATAATCTAATACTAGCAGGTGTTACTGCTTTTTAGTAAAGAATAAATAAATATGTTTTATACACTATGTTAGAAACAGAAAATTTGTAAAATCAATTATACCACCAGCATAGAAATGTATCAACATATAAATGTGTGTACATGTATAGGTATTTATGTACATGCATACATATACATTTACACATATGTATAAATATAGAGAGGAAGAATGAAGTTCAAATAAATTTGAAGATCTAATTACTTTTATTAAATGATTTATGAATTTGGCAAAATCCCATCTAGGAACTAGAAGGATACACCTAGGAGTTGAACAAAATGGAAGGTTTTTATAGGAAGAAGAGTGGAGCAAGAGAGCTATTAACAAAAGATAAGAAACAATTATTAGGGGAAAGCCGGGACGGCTCAGCGGGTTGAGCGCTTGCTTTGAGGCCACGAGGACCAAGGATCGAATCCCGGCTCCGGCCCAGGCAGGACCCACATGCTGAACTGGGGAGTTCCCACAGTTCGGTTCTCTAGCTGTCTCTGTCTTTGTCTCTCTCTCTATCTGTCAAAAGTAAAATAGAAATAAATATGCACTGAAGATAAAATAATTACTCTCTATAAATATAAAAAAAAAAGATATAAAAAAAAGAAACAATTATTAATAGACCAAGACATTTCTTTTTGGGGGGAAGGGAATGGCAAGGGTTTTTATTGTGCTGATTGCCACTTCTTTCTAGGGGGATGGA